>JASDQU010193554.1:1395-18199 GCA_032191745.1 Picea mariana | reverse complement strand
TATAATATTTCATCAATATTGTTACATATTTGAATCTTCTTAGAATTGATATTCGCTACATATTCCTTGAAAAAAGACAAAAGACTTATGTACTGGATATTAATTTGGTCTTTGTGTGGGAAATTTTATGCCATTAGTATGTTTTGTACAAAAATAATGGATCTTGGGGACTACACCATGGTCAAGGAACGAGGAACAATGTATCTGCATCATAGTTGTAATGAAAAATCCCTCTTTTTCATTGATTTCATAATCAACACCATAAAAATACTAAAGGCGAGCAACAGTGACATGTGAATGGGGCCAACATTGAAATGTTTTCAAACTGTATCTATATGCATTGAAATTTAACCTGGATAAACTATTTGCATGCCTTAATGATATGGGAGGGTTTCTAGACTCAACTTTCACTCACACACCCACTTTATTCCATCATCATATCATCATGGAAACCATAAACCCTATTTTTCATATGTTCTAGTAGATATGTTAATAATTCCAAGTTTCATATTTGTATTTGACTGAGGGTCCATCTAGCTTACAAAGTATGAAATTTTAATTTCAAGTTTATAAACCAAATATGAAATGAATCCAAGCATCATTTGATATCATTGCAATAGAGACAAATGTAAATAATCTTGCGACGAATTTGCTATACTATCGACCAAAAAAGTTCGTCGATAGTATAGCTAATTCATCGCAAGAATATTGTGTCTAATTTTAATGGTGTTACATGGTTTGCAAGGAGTGTAGAGCTTATATTATGGTGCAATTTAGTGTAGTCTATAATAACAATCTCTATGCCAAACCTAAAAATGGATAGTACCATATCTTTTTTATAAGAAAAATATTCTTTGTATGTTTCCTTTGTGGTGGCTCAAGCCCTCAGTACACATGATGCCTTACAGTGAAATGTAACAATTTTACTATTGAATGATAGTGTTATGTCACCCATGGTTAAGGAAATAACTTAAGGTTCTTAGGTCCTATTTGAATTTTATTATAATTTAGATTCGTTACATAGTCCTTGAAAAAAGACAAAAGACTTGTGTAGCGGATATTAATTTGGTCTTTGTGTGGGACATTTTATTCCATTAGTATGTTTTGTAAAAAACTAATGGATCTTGGGGACTACACCATGGTCAAGGAACAAGGAATGAGGAAATAGGAACACAAAACGAGGAACAAGCTGGAATGAAAATTGTACAAGGAGTAGACACCGGCAACAGTGACCTGTGAATGGGACCAACGTTGAACTTTTTTCAAACAGTTTCTGTATGCACTGAAATTTTTCATGGATAGACTATTCTCATGCCTTAACGATATGGGAGGGTTTTTGGACTCAAATTTGACGGACACACCCACTTTCTTCCATCATCAATTCATCATGTAAACCATAAACCCTAATTTTCTTTCAAAGTACACAATTTGGTTGACAGAAGTTTTATGTTTTCGTCAGTCTTTCTCCATTTTTCTTTCAGGTTCTACATTAATGTATATACAATGTATTTGCATCATATTTTTGATGAAAAATCTCTCTTTTTCGTTGATTTTTTAATTAACATCATAAAAATACTAGAGGCGAGAAACAGTGACATGTGACTGGGGCCAACATTGAGATGTTTTCAAACTGTACCTGTATGCATTGAAATTTGACCTAGATAGACTATTGGCATGCCTTAATGATATGGGAGGGTTTCTAGACTCAAATTTCACTCACACACCCACTTTCTTCCATCATGAATTCATCATGTAAACCATAAACCCTATTTTTCATATGTTCTAGTAGATATGTTAATGATTCCAAGTTTCATATTTGTATTTGAATGAAGGTCCAGCTAGCGTGCAAAGTATCAAATTTTAATTTCAAGTTGATAAACCAAATATGAAATGAATCCAAGCATCATTTGATATCGTTTCAAGACAAATGAATGTAAATAATCTTGCGACGAATTTGTTATACTATCGATGAAAAAAGTTCGTCGATAGTATAGCTAATTCGTTGCAAGAATATTGTGTCTAATTTGAATGGTGTTACATGGTTTGCAAGGAGTGTAGGGCTTATATTATGGTGAAATGTAGTGTATTCTATAAGAACAATCTCTATTCCAAACCTCAAAATGGATAGTACCATATCTTGTTCATAAGACAAATATTCTTTGTATGTTTCCTTTGTGGTGGCTCAAGCCCTCAATACACATGATGCCTTATAATGAAATGTAAGAATTTTACTATTGAATGATAGTGTTATGTCACCCATGGTTAATGAAAGAACTTAATTTTCTTAGGTCCTATTTGAATCTTCTTATAATTGAGATTCATTACATAGTCCTTGAAAAAATACAAAAGACTTATGTAACGGATATTAGTTTGGTCTTTGTGTGGGACATTTTATGCCATTAGTATGTTTTGTACAAAAATAATGGATCTTGGGGACTACACCATGGTCAAGGAATGAGTAACAAGGAAAAAGTAACAAGGAACGAGGAACATAGAACAAGGAACACGTTGGAACAAAAATTGTACGAGGACTAGACACCAGTAACAGTGAACTGTGAATGGGGCCAACATTGAAATTTTTTCAAATAGTTTTTGTATGCACTGAAATTTGTCATGGATAGACTATTCATATGTCTTAATGATATGGGAGGGTTTCTGGACTCATATTTGACTGACACACCCACTTTATTCCATCATCAATTCATCATGTAAACCATAAACCCTAATTTTCTTTCAAAGTACACAATTTGATTGATACAAGTTTTAGGTTTTCGTCAATCTTTCTTCATTTTTATTTCAGGTTCTACATTAATGTATATACAATGTATATTCATCATAGTTTTGATGCAAAATCCCTTTTTTTTGTTGATTGCTTAATCAACACCATAAAAATACTAGAGGCGAGCAACAATGACATGTGAATGGGGCCAATGTTGAAATGTTTTCAAAATGTATCTGCGCATTAAAATTTGACCTAGATAGACTATTCACATGAATTAATGATATGGGATGGTTTATGGACTCAAATTTCACTCACACACCCACTTTCTTCCATCATCAATTCATCATGTAAACCATAAACCATAATTTTCATATGTTCTAGTATATATGTTAATGATTCCAAGTTTCATATTTGTATTTGACTGAAGGTCCAACTAGCTTGAAAAGTATAAAATTTTAATTTCAATTTGATAAACCAAATATGAAACGAATCCAAGAATCATTTGATATTGTCACAAGAGAGATGAATGTAAATAATCTTGCGACAAATTTGCTATACTATCGATGAAAAAACATCATCGATAGTATAGCCAATTCGTCGCAAGATTATTGTGTCTAATTTGAATGGTGTTACATGGTTTGCAAGTTGTGTAGGGATTATATTATGGTGCAATCTATTCTATTCTATAATAACAATCTCTATTGCAAACCTCAAAATGGATAGTACCATATCTTGTTCATAAGACAAATATTATTTGTATGTTTCCTTTGTGGTGGCTCAAGCCCTCAGTACACATGATGGCTTACAATGAAATGTAACAATTTTAATATGGAATGATAGTGTTATGTCACCCCTCGTTAAGAAAAGAACTTAATGTTATTAGGTCCTATTTGAATCTTCTTAGAATTGAGATTCATTACATAGTCCTTGAAAAAAGATATGACTTATGTAGTGGATATTAATTTGGCCTTTGTGTGGGACATTTTATGCCATTAGTATGTTTTGTACAAAAATAATGGATATTAGGGACTACACCATGGTCAAGGAATGAGGAACAATGAACAAGGAACAAGTAATGAGCAACACGGAACACATAACAAGGAACATAAATTGTACTAGGACTAGACACTGACAAAAGTGACCTGTGAATGGGGCCAAAGTTGAAATTTTTTCAAATAGTTTTTGTATGCACTAAAATTTGCCATGGATATACTATTTTCATTCCTTAAATATATGGGAGGGTTTATGGACTCAAATTTTATTGACACACCCACTTTCTTCCATCATCAATTCATCATGTAAACCATAAACCCTAATTTTCTTTCAAAGTACACAATTTGTTTGACGCAAGTTTTAGGTTTTCGTCCGTATTTATTCATTTTCATTTTAGGTTCTACATTAATTTATATACATTGTATTTGCATCATAGTTGTGATGAAAAATACCTCTTTTTTGTTGATTGCTTAATCAACACCATAAAAATACTAGAGGCGAGCAACAATGACATGTGAATGGGGCCAACGTTGAAATGTTTTCAAACTGTATCTGTATGCATTGAAATTTGACCTGGATAGAATATTCACATGAATTAATGATATGGGAGGGTTTCTGGACTCAAATTTCACTCACACACCCACTTTCTTCCATCATCAATTCATCATGTAAACCATAAACCTTGATTTTCATATGTTCTAGTAGATATGTTAATGATTCCAAGTTTCATATTTGTATTTGACTGAAGGTCCATCTATCTTGAAAAGTATCAAATTTTAATTTCAAGTTGATAAACCAAATATGAAATGAATCCAAGAATCATTTGATATCCTCGCAAGAGAGATGAATGTAAATAACCTTGCCACGAATTTGCTATATTATCGACGAAAAAAGTTTGTCAATAGTATAGCTAATTCGTCGCAAGAATATTGTGTCTAATTTGAATGGTGTTACATGGTTTTAAAGGTGTGTATGGATTATATTATGGTGCAATGTAGTGTATTCTATAAGAAAAATCTCTATGCCAAACCTCAAAATAGATAGTACCATACCATGTTCATAAGACAAATATTCTTTTATGTTTCCTTTGTGGTGGATCAAGCCCTTAGTACACATGATGCCTTAGAATGAAATGTAAACATTTTACTATTGAATGATAATGTTATGTCACCCATGGTTAAGGAAATAAATTAAGGTTCTTAGGTCCTATTTGAATCTTCTTAGAATAGAGATTCGTTACATAGTACTTGAAAAAAGACAAGACTTATGTAGCGGATATTAAATTAGTCTTTGTGTGGGACATTTTATGACATTAGTATGTTTTGTACAAAAATAATGGATCTTGGGGACTACACCATGGTCAAGGAATGAGGAAAAATTAACAAGGAACAAGGAACAAGCAACGAGGAACACATAACAAGGAACAAGGAACATAAATTGTACTAGGACTAGACACCGACAATAGTGACCTGTGAATGGGGCCAACGTTGAAATTTTTTCAAACAGTTTCTGTATGCACTAAAATTTGTCAAAGATATACTATTTTCATGCCTTAATGATATGGGAGGGTTTCTGGAGAAATATTTTACTGACAAACCCACTTTATTCCATCATCAATTCATCATGTAAACTATAAACCCTAATTTTCTTTCAAAGTACACAATTTGGTTGACGCAAGTTTTAGGTTTTCGTCATTCTTTCTTCATTTTTCTTTAAGGTTCTACATTAATGTATATAAAATGTATCTGCATCATATTTGTGATGAAAAAACCCTCTTTTTCATTGATTGCTTAATCAACACCATAAAATTACTAGAGGCGAGCAACAGTGACATGTGAATGGGGCCAACTTTGAAATGTTTTCAAACTGTATCTGTATTCATTGAAGTTTGAACTGGATAGACTATTCTCATGCCTTAACAATATGGGATGGTTTATGGACTCAAATTTCACTCACACACCTACTTTCTTCCATCATCAATTCATCATGTAAACCATAAACCCTAATTTTCATATGTTTTAGTAGATATGTTAATGATTCCAAGTTTCATATTTGTATTTGAATGAAGTTCCAGCTAGCTTGCAAAGTATCAAATTTTAATTTCAAGTTGATAAACCAAATATGAAATGAATCCAAGCATCATTTGATATCGTCGCAAGAGAGACGAATGTAAATAATCTTGTGACAAATTAGCTATATTATCAACATAAAAAGTTCGTCGATAGTATAGCTAATTCGTCACAAGAATATTGTGTCTAATTTGAATGGTGTTAGATGGTTTTCAAGGAGTGTAGGGTTTATATTATGGTGCAATTTAGCGTATTCTACAAGAACAATCTCTATGTCAAACCTCAAAATGGATAGTACCACAACTTGTTCATAAGACAAATATTTTTTGTATGTTTCCTTTGTGGTGGCTCAAGCCCTCAATACACATGATGTCTAACAATGAAATGTAACAATTTGACTATTGAATTATAGTGTTATTTCACCCATGGTTAAGGAAATAACTTAAGGTTCTTAGGTCCTATTTGAATCTTCTTAGAATTGAGATTCGTTACATAGTCCTTGAAAAAAGACAAAAGACTTATGCAGCGGATATTAATTTGGTCTTTGTGTGGGAAATTTTATGCCATTAGTATGTTTTGTACAAAAATAATGGATCTTGGGGACTACACCATGGTCAAGGAACAAGGAACAAGGAACAAGTAATGAGAAACGAGGAACACATAACAAGGAACAAGGAACAAAAATTGTACTAGGACTAGACACCGACAACAATGACCTATGAATGGGGCCAGCATTGAAATTTTTTCAAACAGTTTTTGTTATATGCACTAAAATTTGTCATGGATAGACTATTCACATGCCTTAACAATATGGGAGGGTTTCTGGACTCAAATTTTACTCACATGAAATTTCAAATTTTCGTAGGTAGAGGTCCACTAGAGACAATAAATGATATACCCTATAGAAACTAACATGAGGTGCAACGTCATATCATGAATCAAATGTAGCTAACTAAGAGGGAAAAAAATAGATGATGAGGTGATCATCGAGAAAGGGACTCAAGGATTTCCTTGGGAAAATCATAACAAACAAAGATGACTTGGGTAGTGACTATGAAACACCAAGAGATATGGTCAACAATAAGAAATGGACTTTTGATTATAACTTCGAGTGTAAATAGGATTGAATACCATAAAAGACAAATCAAGATTACAATGGTCAAAGATAGGTGCAAGAAAATAATGGATGAATATGGATACATTGCAAGAAAAGAGATAGGTTCCATGAACGAGTGCAACCAAGTGGTTTGATCCTAGATGAGTGGAATGAATGATGGTAAATGGAAGCTCTGACCATGGGTGGGGCACTAATGGAATTAATATCCTTGGGGGAATATTGAATGGAGGTATAACATAAAAATGGTATTCAAGGTATGGAGGAGGTGAAGGGACAATGACATGTGATGAATCACACCCTATCATATACCAATTTGATACAAATCACTTGTGAGTCCTTAGAAAAAACCAACAAAATAAGAAGGAAACATACAAATCTCTTTGGTATGTAAACTATATGGACTCCTAATACTAATGGGGAAACAATGGAATGGATTCCAACATGCAGTAGGGTGATAACTTGGGGAAACAACACTCACCGAATTGTCATCCTCTAAAGGTCGTTGTGATTATACATTTATAGGAATGGAGGAATGATCAACGTTGACCATGTCAAGGATCAAAATTACCTAGGTTTTTTGTGTTTGTTCCATGAAATCAAGGTCTGTGATTACATTCAACTAAGTTGATTAGAATTATTAGGGTGATGCTTAACAACCCATGTATAAAAATTGACTATGCATTATATCAACATTGAGAAAGTCATCACATCATCAATAATCATCCCACATCTTATCTTGTGCTAATTCACTTATGTTGTGCCATATCAACATCCACTTCAAGGTAGGCTTGTGCTAAATTGTTGTCATTGTGCTACTATTATTTTCTCCTATTTGTGCACACACTTTGACTCTCACACACTAAACTCCTTTGCTAAATTACATTCAACACACTCAAATTTTCGTTATGTTTCCTAACAGCTACTCTAATCAATGATTGTATTATTTTACCATAACTCTCAATAGATTGACTTTAAATTGTCTAGTGGAAATTATGTATAGGTAATCCTTAATTCTAGTGTATTGAAATCATAATGCACATATTGCCTAAGTCCTTTATGGGTAAAATCATGAAGATGGGTAACACTTTTGCTTGTTTTATGACAATGTTTTTTTAATTTTAACAGTTTCTTCAACTTTCAGTAAACAAAAGTATTTTTTTTTATTTAGAATTTTACTTTACTGTAAAAACAAAAGTTGTGAAGAATTTTATTAGCTTTCTACTGAATACTTTTCAAATTTTGTTTATTGAGATTTGATATGTCAATTTGACAATTGTTTAACAGTATGTTCCTTAAAAATGAGGGGAACGATAATGAGTTATTTTTTCTTACAACAATGTATCCATTATTAAACTTTTGTTTTTGACAAATGAAATATACTGCAACAATCTACGAAGACTCTATTTTATGATGACTATAGATTTGAATCTAATGGATGAATATTATAATTTCTAGAATTTTTTGAAGTTGATCAATCTGAAAAAGTTAAAGATTTTAAACACATGTTTTCCTCCACCATGTATCTATCTTAATTTTTACTTAAAAGTAAAATCTAAAAATACCCTTTTGAAGAGAACCGTTTAAGGATTATGAATATAAATTTTCCATAATTTTCCACTGTGTATTTTTAGAGATATGTATTTTTCATTTCACCGAATCATAACCTCACCTAAAAATATTATGCAGTGATTTTTTTATAAAATTAAATAAAATTAGATAAAAACAATGAAAATGAAAACAAATTATACCCAATGAAAGTAGATTCAATTTTAAAAATGTTGGTATTAATTCTAAAACTAAATTCTGAGTATTTGTAGGAGTCCGCTACTTCCAAAGATTAATTAAGATGGAGAGAATTTGCAGTTTCCTGCAAACAGTCCCATTTTTCAGGTTTTCGGCCAAAACCTAGTCTTTAACGGAATCCGTTAAAAATAAACGTTTCGGCCAAAAATTATTTCAGCCAAAATATTCTTACCGTGGGAAAATAATTCATCCGAAAAATATTGTACACAAATTTCGAGGGTGTCGTTAAATTTGACGTGCAAATTTTTGGCCGAAAAAGGTTTCAGATGAAAAAATTCCTAGCAACATTTTTTCGGCCGAAAAATTACCGCTAGGAATTTTGGAGACCTGATTGTCACGAAAGTGTTACCCATATTCATGATTTTACCCTTATCATAAATTCTTTCTAGTTTTCAAATTCATTTTTGTGACAATCTAAAAAGGCTTTTATATGAAATTCACAAATTTTGGGTCTTTATCATCAACATTTGTGCATTGAGACTCACACAGGTTGGTCTTGCACTCTTTTTAGGACACACAGGTATAATAAAGGGATTTTTTCATTCACCCCCCTCTTTTGAGCGTCTACAAGCATAATTGCAAGCAATTTTATCTCAAACACAAATATAACAAAAGACTAAGCACAAACACTAGAATGTGTTATTATACCATAGAGGAAGATTGATAAATAATTTTAAAAAGAAGGAATGAGAGTAATGAAAAACGAAACCATATCGTCAATCTCATTATCAAGAAGTCTATAATAAAGATAAAAAAGTTCAAAATAGTATCCCCACTTCTAGAGAAGCAATTGGTAAAATCAACAATGTTCATGGAATCAAAACCCTAGGGACAATTATGTAGCATTTTATTATTAAAGAACCACAACTACCATAGATTGATCAATCTCCATTTCCACACCTATTACCTAGGTCCTTGTTAAAAATTGTTTATACTTTTTAGATCTATGTCCATGACAACATAAAAATGATTTTATTCAATTTTTATAGATTTTGGCTTTGTATCGTCTTCCTTTTAAGAACAAACACTGGAATAGGTTGGGCTTTCTCTCTCTTAGGACACACAATGACATATTGAAGGGATTTTTCCAGTCACACCCTCTTTTTTGAGTGACTTTGTTGAATGCTCAAAAGAAGGTGATTTGGAGAGTGCCTAGGGTCATTGTGACTATTATGAGAAAACTCGTAAGTAGATATATCCCTCTCAATTATTGAAAATTCATAAATTGATTATTATATCCAAGGCCAATGATAATTTCCCACCACTTTGTGTTTTTTTGGTTTTGAAGGGCTTGTCATTTTGCGATGCCACTTTTGAGGGTCACCATGACATTCCCACTCAAGGATGGAATTTGATATCCAAATTGCCCATCATGGGGCATTTTGGCTATCAAACATGGTCAATGAATTTAAATTCTCATTGTCAACTATAGGAAATAAAGGTGAATAATAAGCGACAAACTCAACCTTTCTCATGAGTCCATTTTTTTTCCATCAAGGTAGAGTTTTTTATTCGTTTCTTCAAAATTATAGTTCTATAGGTCATCTTAACATGGGCCAAAAATTATGGGGTCAAATTTATATGGTTGAAGTTCCCATTAATACTTAGGTAGTAGGATTATGGATTTCGACAAAACTCATATCAAAGTTAGGGGAGTATTTCATTCGAAAACGAAGTGTGTTTATCCACTTATTAACTTAATCCTAAAAAATATAGTTAAATACCTTTGATCATTAAGTAAAAACTATCAAATTAATGTGAATAGTTCCAAGCCCAACCCTATTCCCACTTTGCAAACTAAACACAATGTTCACTCTCTAAGTGCCATTGGCAATGCAATGTCTTAGTAAAGGAGCATCACCTCCAAAAGAAATGTAACCTTATGGCATTTAGGATCTGCTCTTTTGGAATGGAACCTTATGGAATTTAAGATGTTCTCTTTTGTTATGTGTTTGGTGGACCCCTTTAGAAACCAATGAAAAAGATCTATTCCTAACTCCCCCTATTCTTATCTCCACAATGACTCTCCATATACCACGTGTACAATTAATCATCAAGGTCTTAAAATAAGAATTCCTAGCCTCTTTGGAGTCAATAAATCTCCCCTTATAAAATTTATACCCATCCGTAAAAATCAAAGGGCCGAAAAGGAGAAAATACACACACATACATTTACTGCACTTTGTCTCTCTTTCCTGCTTTCCCATGCCCATTTCATTTGTATTATTTGTTCATTCATTTATTTATTTATTTTTCATTTCAAAGGTCTCTTCTTCGGGAGCCATCCAGGGTTTCGGGACCTTTGTATCTCAGTACCGGAGCCATTCCAGCCCCCGAAATATCGTCTTCCAGTTCCTTTTTTGCGATTGTCACCTCACCACTGTGGCACAAGGAGAAAGTGACCTCGGCCACTGCGGTGTAAGGAGACAGAGACCTCAAGTGCCCACTACGTGCATAAGGAGATAGAGACCTTGACCTCGAACCAATATTCACAAGGAACAAAGAATGGTGATTAATTTCATTTTGAGAGTTTTGATTTGGAAAATGAATGAATAAATTTGGACTCCTTATTGCCACACAAATGTTTGAATAATAGGTCTTTAGGATTCGAAAATCTCAAAATCCACAATCAGATACTTAGCATTTCAATAGGTTTTTGATGATGCTCATACTAAATTTAGCATTTGCTCGAATGGATATGGTTATTCAATGATTGTTTGGTCTGATATTGGTTCACAATAGTGGGAAATGTCATCATTGCACTCTGCATGATCAATGTTTTCTTCATTTGTGACCTATTCTTCACAAATATTTACAATATCAAAGAGCTGGTTGTCTAGGGTACCGAGGATCTACAAATTTCAAGAGTGTTTTCTGTAACATTGCACATCCACCTTCTGATTGTCATGGTAGTGTTTGACTGTAGAATACCTTAACTCGTCATTCAATTCGGATCCCAATAATTCTGTTGTACACGACAAGATCCTTTCAAGGGATTTTGTCAAACCTGTTATGTGTCTTTCACAAGAACTCTTAACTTTGATTGCAGGGATGTCATGAACATCATTATTCATAGGAAAACTATCAAAGTCACAGATTATGGTTCTATCCCCATTTTGCATCAGTTTGCATGGCTTCTTTGCATTGTTTCCATCAAGCATTTCAAATTTTTCAACTTCAGTCTTAGGGATATTCATGTCTATTTTGGTTAAAAAACCATTTTCAACTTCATCATTTAGGTAATAGATTTCCATTCTTCCAAATGAAGATTTATCAAGAGTATCATCACCCTTCCTTTCATCATGAATGGGGTATTCATCTCTGAAAACTTCATGACCAACATTTAAATATGGCCATCCCTCATGCTTAAATGATGTTAGATCTCCATAGTGTTGTGGAAAATACCCCTATTCTCGGATAGGAATGAAATCTATAGTAAAACTAGATTCCCATTTCATGTTACCGCCTTGTATGCCTTGTCGTCATCTCCTTCATCAATTATGGAGTTGATCATGGAATATGGGGTACTCCTCAGCAGTTCGTATGCCACTTCAGCCCAATTTGAAACCAATACTTTTCTCAAAATTGAATTTGTGAAGTCTTCTCTGATGATATCTTTGCCCTTACCACGACATACCTACAACAAGACTTCTAGATGATAAATTTCATATTTCTTCTCCTCCTGGTTATCATTCTCAAATTCTCGTGTTTCATCAAAACATAACAAATATGATCTTTCTCTTTTCTTTCCAGAACATAAATCCAGACCTAAACACGTATCAAGGGTGTTGTAGTCTTGTTCTTCTTGGTATGCAATATTCGTGCTATGCTCTCTGTATCCATTTCTTCCTTATTTACATTTAGATTTCTCTTCCATATTCCATTTATCCTCATTATTTTTGCAACAAAATTCTCCTTCAGAGACATCACCCTACAATTCTTCTTGATAGAGCTTCAGATTTGGATAATTTGCTTCCTCTTGGACATAGGTATTATAATCATGGTGTTTCATCAAGAAGTCATCAAGGTTACTGCTGTATTGAACTTGTGGGTCTACAATTCCTTCTTCAATGATTCCATCATTTCTTCCCTTTTCAAGCTCTTCAATAACATAGAATGACTATCCAATATATAGGAAAACTTAAATAACTCACTTCTAGATAATTAATTCCATCATACAAAGAATTTTTCCACGCCAGAATATTCTATTTGATTGAAAAATAAATTTGATATTAAACATTGAGGGCCTTAAACATCTTTGGTCTTTAATATATCTAACAACTACAATAGAGATATTTTCTTTTCCTTAATTTATATCTTATGTATACATTCACACAGCTAGAAAATAGGGATCCCACATGTACCTCCCTTGCAACCACAAACCTTTAGGAATAATATGTTGGGTAAGCACCCTACAACAAATAGGTAAGCATCATCTTCCTTCCCACACTAGCATAGTTTTAACCCTTAGCATTAGTAAACCTCTTGATGCACTTCTATCCAATGTGGTTTTGGGTTCATGGTGAGATTTTTGTAGAGAGGAAATCACAAGTTATAAAATCCACCAACACACTAGGACCTAAATCTTTATGGAACACACTTTAATTCCATATAAGATAGACTATGCATGTTTGTATTGATAAGGGGAGCACCCTCCATCAAGTATTCAATGAGGGAAGGCTACTAGGTACATTTGAGGGAAATCCTCATGGGCATTGGCCCTTTGAGATTGTGGCTAATTAAGTAAATCAACCCCCCACTAGGTCCTCAACAAGTCCTCAGCCATCTGATGTCCTCAATATGTAACATTGAAATCTAATTTGATATAGAATATAGAATCTGGAAAATGAATCTTAAATATAAGCATAATAGGTAGAGAATCTTCAATTTATGAGCCAGAGAGTTGGAAGGTCTCGAAGCCAAAGTAGTAATGGGTAAGATAATAAACAATGTACGTCATAAGCCCACCTCTAAACATGCATGCAATGAAAAAATATGGAAATATATGTGATTATATACTCCATAAATTCCCAATAGGAATAATGATAGAGAAAGTTATGTGATTCTATACTCCATAACTTCCCATTAGGAATAATGATAGAGCAAGTTTTTAGGTATAGTTTTCCTACAATATTTGGTTAAAAACATTGAAATATAAATTTGCACTTTTTAGTTTTTTATCCTTGTCATAGATTAATTAATTTATGATTAAGATGAAGATATGTCAGTTAAATATTTGATAGATCTGTGGTTAAAGTGAAGATATGCTAGTAAACTAAACTCTCAACTAGGTAGTCGATGCAGCTTATCACTTACTATGAGTACAATGACAAACATAAATGAAGGAGGGAGTATAAGCCTATCTCCATCCATGAGATACTTGTGATGAAAACCATGAACAAGATAATGTATTGTATTACCCCTGCAAATCAACTGATGAATATTCATTGTGATTAAACTTTAGACGATGTACCTGGCATGTATATACATGTATTTTCAAGGTATTTTTAAAATTTAGGTCATTTTGCAGTACTGCACACATAGTAATCTATCAAGAAATTATTTATTTGCTTAAAACCTCTTTCTCCTTCATATAGCTAGTTTTCATCGAAGTTGAATTTCTTGCATTTCATTTTCCTCTTGTATGGTTAAAATAGCCGAGTCAAAACACCATTAGTTTCACGACCAATCCTTTGAGTAACAACAGCCTAAAATCAAGCACTAATTAAAATTTATCTAGCAACTTTTATAGGGCTCTTCAAACCCATCTAAGCTTAGGTGTAGAGCTTTGGAATAGGATTGTGAGAATAACTTTCCAAAGTTTCTAAACAAACATAAAGCCTTGAGTTAGGGAGTGAAATTCAGTTTCTACATCACTGACTTTGGGAAGCCCTTCTAACACAAGGGTCAATCACAAGGTCGCATTGGGGCCCTCAGAGTAATAAACCCTGCTTTGTTGGTCTTGGTGTTGACTGTTGACTGTCCCCCCTTTGCTTTGGTATAGTAGGTGGTACCATAGAGGCCATAATATTTTAGACTTCCTACACAAGGTGACAACACAGGGAAGGTGGTGTTTTACCTAGGATCGACGTTGGCTAGACTCACTCGGACTCCTTGGAGGGTTTCCCACTGCTCGGTGAGGTAACTTGCACAAGGGCGTTAGTTCGTTAAGAAGGTTTCCAACATAAATTTTCCACCCCCCGAAACTCATCCCATTTGTGCATCGATTATGCGATGTTGTATTCCATCACCAACTAGTGCGTCTTTGTGAGAAGGTTTGTTTTCATGCTTGACTCCTATATTAATTAGCATGTGTTTTTTTTTCTCCTTAGTTGGACTTAGGATTGAGTTTGTGTCTAATGGCATCAGTTTTGGGTTAATTCCTCATTTGATCAATACAAAATATGGATACAATTGAAATAAAAGGTAATAACGAGGTAACAAATAGCTCATACCTAAATTACATCTTATAATTCTCCAGCATTTTTCTTTACACTTAGTGAAACAAATACAAAATGGAATGGTTTACACAAGGTCAATGGAGAATGTTATTGGAAAATTGAAAATATTATCATAAACCCACATCTCACATATTTTTACATGCACCATAGGTTCACAATCTTTCATGAAGAGGTATGGGAGAAATGCCTCAATGCAAAATTGTCCACATCATAATTGTCCACTACTTTCGAGGGCTTGGCACCCGGGAGTGAGGGGTTATCTAGTTAAAATCCTATCCCAGGAATCCATCGGAGTCGATGGTTCCTCAATCTGAGTCTCGGCTTTCATTTTATGCCTAGTTGCAAGTCTCATCCCAAACCATTTCAGGGACACTTGGCAATTATTCCTCGGGGCATAAAACCCTAACGGAGTAGAATTTTTTAGCTCTATGAGATTTTGCATGCTTGTTTAGGCATGGACTAGGTGACCACATTGTCCATCTATTCCTGAGGCATGGTTTCGTAAATTCGACCCCTAAATCCAAATGTTGCATTGCTTCTTACTGAGCAAAGCACGAGTTATTGAAATCGATGAAAAAAACAACTTCTAAGGGGTTGGAACCGAGAGTGAGGGGTTCTCTAGATAAAATCCTATGCTAGGAATCCAAGAGAGACGATAGTTCCTCAATATAAGACTCAGTTTTCATTTTATGCCCAGTTGCAAGTCGCATCCCAAACTATTTCGGGGACTCTTGGCCAATTCCTTCTCAGGGCATAAAAGACTAACAGAGCAACATTTTTGAGTTCTGTGAGATGATGAAAGCTTGTTTAGGCATGGAATAGGTGACCAAATTATCCATCTTCTCCCAAGGCATGGTTTGGTAAATTGGACCCTTAATCCAAATGAAGCATTGCTTCAAACTGAGCAAAACACTAGTTCTTGAAATCAATGATTAAAGCAACTTCTGAGGCATGCCACCTGTGAGTGAGGGGTTCTCTAGATAAAATTGTATCCCAAGAATCTATCGGAGTTGATGTTTCCTAAATCCGAGTCTCGATATCTATTATATACCCAATTGCAAGTCACATCTCAAACCATTTTGGGGACTCTTGGTCAATTTCTCCCAAGGGAATAAAAACCTAACGGAGAAACATTTTTGAGTTCCATGAGATGCTGCAACATTTTTTAGGCATGGACTAGGTGAATATATTTTCCATCCACTCCCGAAGCACGGTTTAGTAAATTGGACCCCTTAATCTAACATTATTTTTTTGCTTCAAACTGAGAAAAACACTAGTTCTCAAAATCAATGAGTAAAGCAACTTCTGAGGCATGGCACCCGAGAGTGAGGGGTGCTATATCTGAAATCCTATCCCAGGAATCCATCGGAATCGACGGTTCCTCAATCCGAGTCTCAGTTTTCGTTTTATGCCTAGTTGCAAGTCGCATCCCAAACCATTTCAGGGACTCTTGGCAATTCCTCCTTGGAGCATATAAGCCTAACGAAGCAGCATTTTTGAGCTCCATGAGATTCTGCATGCTTTTTTAGGCATGGAATAGGTGACCACATTGTCCATCCGATCCTGAGGCATGGTTTCGTAAATTGAACCCCTAAATCCAAATGTTTCATTGCTTCTTACTAAGCATAGCACTAGTTAT
>JASDQU010193552.1:12951-27119 GCA_032191745.1 Picea mariana | reverse complement strand
AGCCCTGTATGGGTATAAATCTGTGACATTGAATATCGGAGATATTCCGATGCCATCCGGCAACTCAATTTCATAAGCATTTTCTCTGAATTTTCTCAAGACCTTACATGGCCTGATTTTCTTCATTTTCAACTTGTTGTATGTTCCTCTCGGGAACCTTTCCTTCCTCAAGTGTGCCAGAACTAGATCACCAACTTCGAACTGAAGTTGTCGCCGATGATGATCTTCTCTGCGCTTATACTCCTAATTTGAATCTATCAGTCGCTTCTTCACTCTGCTTTGAAGTTCTTTCATCGCTTCAGCAAATTTTTCTACACTAGCGCTGCTAGTAGCAGTCTGTTCTGAATCGCTCAGTTCAGAAACTCCTCTCGGTTGTGTGCCATATACAATCTGAAATGGACTTTTCCCTGTGCTCCGGTATGGGCAATGGATGATAAAAACCTGCATTTTGCTTTCTCCCTTTCGAATGCTGGAAAATCCTGCATCTGTCAACAAATCTCTTGACATCCGCTCGTATCCCTGGCCAAAAATATGATTCACTCAACTTCGCGAATGTTTTTTCATGGCCAAAGTGTCCTACCAATCCACCACTATTTTTTTCCTTCAATAGGTTCTCCCTCATGGAGCATTTCGAAATACACAGTTGATTGCCTCTGAATAGCAATCCTTCCTAGATCATGTAATCTATCCAAGAACTCTGATCTTTGAGAACTAGATTCTCAGCTGCTTCGTACGCCTCTCCAAAATTTGCATCACCTGCGTACATATCCCTGAGATTCTCAAAACCCATCATTTTGACTCGGAATTCCTGCAGCAACAAACACTTACTGCTCAAAGCATCAGCCACTTTGTTAGCAGTACCCGAAATATGTTTAATCACAAATGTGAAATTCTGCATATACTCTACCCATTTTGCATGTTTCTGATTCAACTTCTCATGTCGAGTCACAAACTGCAATGCATGATTATCACTGTACAATACAAATTCTTTCGGGCTCAAGTAATGCCTCCACTTCTTCAGTGCCTGTATGATAGCATAAAATTCCTTATCATACGTGGAGTATTTCAGCTTCGCCTCATCCAGCTTCTCACTGAAATATGCAACCGATTTGTCTTCCTGACTCAGGACCGCTCCTATGGCATACTCGCTTGCATCACATTTCACTTGAAATGTCTTCTGGAAATCCGGCAACACCAACACTGGTTGTTCCGTGATCTTCCGCTTCAACAGATTGAAGCTCTTCTCAGCCTCTATTGTCCAGTGAAAAGACTTATGTCGCTTCTTCACTGTGTCCATCATTGCTGCGCTGATACCACTGAAATTCTTGATGAACTTTCGGTAGAAACTAGCCAAACCATGAAAACTTCTCACCTCGAATACATTTCTCGGTGATGGCCAATTCTTAATTACTTCTACCTTATCCGGATCCATCTTCAACTCATTCGCTGAAATAACAAAACCCAAGTAAATGAGCTTTGTCTTCATAAATGAAGATTTCCTTATGTTTATCAACAACTTCTCCTGCTGTAGCTTCCTCATCACAATGGTCAAATGTTTCAAATGTTCAGCCTCTGACTTACTGTAAATCAGTATGTCGTCCAAATACACAATGACAAATTTCCCAATGAATTCCCTCAGGACTTCATTCATCAATCTCATAAAGGTACTCGGTGCATTTTTCAAACCAAACGGCATGACTAGCCATTCATACAAACCTTCGTTGGTCTTGAAGGCTGTCTTCCACTCATCGCCTTCCCTCATGCGAATCTGGTGATATCCGCTTTTCAAATCAATCTTTGAAAAAAAACTTGCCCCACTTAGGCAATCCATCAGATCATCCATTCTCGGCAGTGGAAACCTATACCTAATGGTTATCTTATTAATCGCTCTTGAGTCGGTACACATCCTCTAGCCTCCATCCTTCTTTGGACTGAGTACTGTCGGAACAGAACATGGACTCAAGCTTTCCCTGACCAATCCTTTGTCCAATAGCTCCTGGACCTGCTTCATGACCTCCTCATTTTCTTGCGGCGTCAACCTATACGCGGCTTTATTCGGCAAACTAGCTCCTGGTATGAGATCAATGTGATGACTCACGCTTCTTATCGGTGGCAATGAATGAGGTTATTCGTCCACTATGATGTCAGCGAACTCTTCCAGCAGTTCCTGAACTTCATCTGGAAAATCATCCACTCTTGTGCTAGTCAGAACAATCCTCTATTTCCTGACAACAAAGAATTGTGGATCTTCTTTCTTCTCCAACTCTGTAAGAAGTTCCTTCCCACTCATGAGAAGTATTGTGTTGCTCACCTCCGATTTCACCTCTTTATCCTTTATCGGAAGCAACATATGGGTTCTCCCATTCTTCTCCAGGGTGTATTTGTTCATTCTCCCATCATGAATCACATTTCTTTCATATTGCCATGGTCTACCCAACAATAAATGACATACATCCATGGGAATAACATCACAGAGTATTTTATCATTATACCCTCCAATTTTGAATTCAACCAAGCATTTTTTAGTAACAGTTACTTGGTGTCCTTTCTGTAGCCACGAAACTCTGTATGGGCTTGGATGATCAGTCGTCTCTATCTCTAGCTTCTCTACCATCTTGGTTGAAACGAGATTATCCGTGCTACCACTGTCCACAATGACCTTGCACACCCTGTCCTTGGTCTTGCAAGATGTTCTGAACAGTCTGGTCCTTTGGACTAAATTCTCCACCTCTTTCTCGGGTGTTAGAAGAACTTTTTGCATCATCAGGGATCTTCCGCCTTCTGTGTCTTCTGCTTCAACATCTCGCCTCTGCGCTTCAGTGATGTGAGCTTCCCCAACGTCCTTCTTTTTCTCTGGACACTCATAAGACTTGTGCCAATTTTTTCCACATGTGAAGCATGTAATAACTCCACCTCTTCCTCTTCCTCTACCTCTAGTACGAGGAACAGTGTTGTTGTCAGCATATCCTCCGCTCTGCTCTGTATGCTACCCTTTCTGTTCAACATGTGGCCCTCTCTATGAGGTTCCACTTCTTTCAAATTTACCCTGAGTTTTCTTCCATTCCTCCTTGGGCTTCTGGTATTTATCCTAGGTAACTGCCTTGCCTCTGGGTTGACTTCTACCTCGCCCTCATTGACCTTGCTTATGGTTCAGCTTCTCCTCTGCTTTCAGAGCCATCTGATAAGCATCCTCTACCGTTCGGATGGTAACCATACTTAACTCATCCTGAATGTCATATCTCAGACCATTCAGGTATCTAGCAACCTTCTCATCATCGCTCTCCCGATGACCTGCTCTGATGTTCAGTCGATAGAATTCCTCAGTGTATTCTTTCATTGTCATCAGCTTCTATCTCAGGTTCTGCATCCTCCTGAACAGAGTAATTTGGTAGTCCCTTGGGATGAATTTCGCCTTTATCTTCGCAATCATTCGATCCCAACTCTTAATCTTTTGTTTTCCCTTGTAGCGTCTATCAGCTTGTAGCTCGTCCCACCACAATGTTGCATGTCCTTTCAAGCGCATAACAGCATGCTTGACCTTCTTGTCCTCTTCGACGTCTTCATAGTCGAAGTAGGTATCAAGAGCTCTAATCCAATCTAGTAGCTCCTCTGCATCCAGATTTCCCTCATAGACTGGGATGTCCATCTTCACCTTTGCGCCCATCCTTGCGATAGCTTTGATTAGGCGTTCAGTTGATGCATCTTCGGCTGCAACTTCCTCCTCGTGTTCAGCCTCAATTTCATCGTCAGAATCACTCAGATCCCCTGCACTAGCTATGTGTCTTTGAGTTGTCTCCATGTCTTTGAGTCTTGCTTGGAGATCTATCATCTGTCTCTCCATTTCTGGATTTCCTATCGGCCTGCCTCTTCTTCGCACATCCCTATCTTTTGGATCAGGTAATTGTCTTTCTCTCCTAGGCGGCATGGTGAATTCTCTTCTCTGCTACAGAAAGCAAAGAACTTTCGGCTCTGATACCACTCTGACGCAGTCGTACCCTCACTGGCACGTCCGCTCCCTCGGGACCTTCTTTCTTATCGGCCCGAAGAACTCCAAGGTTCTTCTATTTCCCTATCGGGAAATATCTACCCACAGATACTCTTCTCCTACGCGATCCCTCCCTTCTTGACTTATCGGAGGATCGGAACTTCGCGGCTTCGCAAGTTCTCTGTTGATCACTGGGCTCTCAAATCCCCGAGACCCGATACGCCGAATCTCCGATACGCTCTCGTCAGGACTTCAGACTTCGCGGGATCACGAATCCTGATGTCCAACGCTCGAAGCGTTCACTGCGAAACCCCGATGGTTCGTGTCAACTGTCCATGTCACCAACTCCTGTGGCCCACACTGTCCTGTGACTTATCGGTATATCACCTCTCGCGATATCGCAATCCTCGTTGCGAACTTTTGGAGCTTCACCTTGCGAACCCCCGATACGCGATTCCATGTGTGGATCCGATGGTCCTTGTGACACGAGATCGACGGCTCTACCCCTCCTGAGCTTCGAGCCTTTCCACACTTACACTATAGCCTCCCTGCACCTCCGAGAGATCCAACAGCCCACAGAACTTCGTGAAATCTCCCCCAATGATTTCGTCCATCCGTTCTTCCTTTGCTAACTCTGTGAAAGGAAGAAGTGCCTCTCCTTGGACTCTTTCATTTGCTCGCCAACCTGCGACACTTCTCTAAGATGTTCCATGGCAGCTTCTCTGCACTTATCCTTTCTGTGAATTTGAAGGCCTACTCCTCCTGAGCTTTTTACGACTTCAGTCTTCATAAAGAAACCTTGCACGCGCTCCGCACGGAAATTATTCAACAACGCTTAAGTGTTGAAGTCTTTTGACTCTGCGCACTCCTGCAGCAGTAGTCTCTCTATACTTTGATCAGAATCGCAACTCTGAGACTTAGCTTGGCCTGCGCACTCCTTGCACGGCACTGTGCCTAACTGCACCTTCGAGGAAATGAGAACAAAAGCTATCTCTAATTGAACCCTTCTGTCGAGGCACTCCTTGCGGACAATTCGACTGCACTCCTTGCAGGAATCTTTTGGCTCACTTAGAGAAACAATTGAAACTCATTCACTCACTCTCTCAGACTTCAATTCAACCATGAAATCACATACACAGCATATAAAAGAAAATGTATGACAGGAAGCAAACATTCATGAGCATAACATTAATACACAGAGAATAGACACATAACCATGAATTTGAATCAAAGTTTTCTTCTATAAATTCAAATGTCTGTACATGGGTGTTTTTCATACAATTCTCTGCATGCTCTTCTCTTCTTGCTCTTGTTCAATTATTTTACAATGTTACAATGAGGGTGTCTATATCCCGTTTCCCTCTTGCGCTCTAAAGCTATCAAATCTAAAATTAAATTCCTATCTACCAGCATTAACTATAATAAATGCCGACTATCTACCTAAGGACGAGAGCTTATCCGCTCAAGGTCCATTACAATATACAAGTGTGCTTCTTCATAAATGACTTCATTAAAGAGTGGCGCAATAATCCCAAAGCATTTTCAAAATTTTATGCTGGCTTATCCAGCTGTCCTCCGCTTCCGCGCTAGCTCGCTTGATGAGTTGGCGATGCTCCTGCATCACTTACTTACTTGCAACTTCTTATCTTCTTTAACTTTTTCCCTTACTTGCAACTTCTTTTCTTCTTTAAATTTTTCTAGGTTTCCTTCCCATAGCCTACATGCATCATTATTAGATGCAATTCCCCTAATTCTCCTCCTTTTCTCGACATGTAATAGCTACATGATCGTGCCCTCTACACTTGCTGCATCCAAAGGGAACATTCATATAATCCAATCCATGGTTTGAAAGGATGTGGTTTCACCTACCTCAATTTCCATGTTATTGGAAGGGCGTCACCTAAGTCCAACACGACAAATATTTTGGCCACAACCGTTTTCTCATTGTTCTTTGTTTTTATCAATATCGATGAAGCATCCATTGTTGTTCCCAATGAGTTTCATTATCCGTGCATTCTGCCTTCTAGATAAGAATCACACCAGTTTCCCATTCTTATTGATGGTTGAAGGAACAATGATAACAGTTTCCCATTCTTATCTATGGGGGGTTTCCCTTTCTTATTGATGGTTGAAGGAACAATTGGTCGCTGCATGAAGGAGAGTTGCCCAAAGTCTTCTGGGAATCTGTACAACTCAGAAAACATCTTCTGGAACGATCCGTCTTCTTTCAGAGCGTCTCTAAGCATCTTTCTGTGACCAGGTACATAAGCTTAATCAGGATATTTGCTGTTGTCAAAGACATTAGAATAATGTATTTCTCACAATCTTCTTATCTTGTCCAAGTTTCTCAGCAACAAAATCCGCAGCTCTACGACACCAAAGAAAGCTTGCTTATCATCGCCAAGTATATCTGAAGTCTCCTGGTAAGTCTCTTCAACAACCACGTGCGAAGTGCCCAGAGAAACCCGTGCAAAGGATTGCCCATGAACATTGGCAGAAATTCTTCCATCTTTGCTAACCATTAATACTTATAGCATTTGGGAGCTATTGGTTTTTCAAAAAGGAGAGGGTTTTGAAAGCTCCATCCTCCACCACGTTTTTGAGATAAGGGAATGTCAATTAGAACGTCTTCTTGTTTGGCATAGACATCAAGAAATTGTTGAGTGAAAAAGTATGCAACAAAACAGAAAAAGTGTGTGAGAGAAAATGATCTACTACTGTTTGGAACGTAGAAGTATTGTTTCGTCATCGGGCAAAGATTCAATTATAATTTCTCTTATCGCATTTGTTTTAGAATGGCCAATTTGTATGTATTAGTTTTTACAGAGTTGAAAAATTGATTAGAAAGAATTATAATTTATGTACTCATAAGATACTTACCATTAGTGAGTTTTGAGATTTTGATCAAATTATCCTAGGAAAAAAGAGAGGCCAGAAATTGATCATGAAGACTACAATAAAAGACATAAAGAATCTTTAATTCTTCTTAAATTGTCGCATTAATTCCAAAGGTAAGAAATGCCAAAATAGCATTGGTTTTATGGCCGAATCTCAAGAATAACTATAAACATAAGAAGCTGGGAAAACATTGTATTTGAAAAACTGTTTGTTTTCCATGAAGTTGCAAGGAGGATCAATCTTTGAATATTTGTTGTAGTTAAAGGATCTCAGTGATCAATTGTCTTCTATTAGGAAACCAATAGACAAAACTGTTTGTTTTCCATGAAGTTGCAAGGAGGATCAATCTTTGAATATTTGTTGTAGTTAAAGGATCTCAGTGATCAATTGTCTTCTATTAGGAAACCAATAGACGATGAGGATACGGTTGCTTTGGTGATGCAAAGCTTTCCACCCTCCTTTGATTTATTTGTTGAGTCATTGCATCTGCGTGGGAGACTCAAACACTTGCGTTTGAGAAGCTATTAACATTTCTTTTGAAAAGTTATCAACATTTTTTCTGCAAAGGCAAAGGAGATTAGATGAGACCAAGGCATCATCTTCATTCACAATATAGAGTGAATTTAGTGCACAATACAAAGGCAAAGAGAAACAAGAAAATGTTAGCAATGCAACCAAGAAACCTATATTCAGATGTTATAAACCTAGACACTTCAGGAGAGATTGTCAGAAAAGACAATATGACTTTGCAAGAGATCAAAAGAAATCAAGAGATGCAAACATTGCTGAAGGAGATGAAGAAGAAGCAACACATGAGTTTGCATGTGTGTCATCGCAACATCAATCAACAAAATCTACAACCTAGTATTTCAATTCAGGTGCATCTCGCCATTACACATGTAGCATGGATTGGTATGTAAATTTCATTGAAGATAAGAGCCATAGAGAATTAATTCATTAGGTGATGATAGGACTTAGTATATTCAAGGATGTGAGGATGCTCATGTCATAGTGAGAAATACTTTAAGTTATACCTTAAAAAATGTTTGATATGTTCCACATAAATACAAATTTTCTATCTATTAGTGAGAGAACAAAAAATTCCTAATCTTTGTGTGAACTTTCAGGGAAACAAATGTATGGTTTCTTCTCTTCATCATAACAAGGTGATTGTTGTTGGTATTGGTGAGAAAGGGATGTATAAACTTGTTGATCCAAAGATAGAAAAAACGCATGCACTAGTTGTTGTAGAAAATACCAATGTACTTTGGCATGAAATGTATTGATATCTAAGTTATTAGTATTTATCTGTACTTAGTAAGACTAATATGGTGGATGCTCTTCCATCCATTTAGGAATGTCAAAATGTATGTATATGGTGTAAGATGGTAAAACAACATTGAAAATAATTTGACATTGATAAAGCATGGCGAGCCAAAGGGGTTTTGGACCTAGTACATGTTGATTTGCGTGGTCCAATGAAGACACCCACATTATCTAGAGAAAAACATTTCCTACTGCTAGTTGATGACTTCTCAAGGACACTGTGGGTTTACTTTTTGAATAAAAATTCAGATTGTTTTTCAAAGTTTGCAGCATGGAAAGATTTTGTAGAAAAAAATAGGAAATTAGGTCAAAACTTTGAGATATGATACTCAAGCAATTCTACAAAAGGGAAGGTATACACATGCATTATACCCCTTGATACACTCCACAAAAAAATGGAGTCATGGAAAGTAGGAATAGGACCATTATGGAACTGGAAAGGTGCATGGTGCACAACCAGAATGTACGATATCAATACTGGTCATACGCAATAAATACTATGGTTTACATCCTTAACATAAGTCACTGTAAAGATTTACAGAATATCACTACCGAGGAATCATGGTTTGGTAGAAACCTTTTGTAAGTAATGTTCATGTCTTCAATTGTATTTCTTTTGCACATATTCCTAAGGAAAAGAGAAGCAACTTAGATGCGAAAAGAAAGGTATATATGTTTGTTGGATACAATGAGAAATCTCAAGCATATCAACTACTAAGTGTGTCTATAATTTTTTTTGTGATTAATAGAGATGTTCTTGTAGACGATAAAATACAATTATTCTATGATAATGGTACATCGTATTGTATGGGAAACTGCCACTAATGTATGAACAAGTTTTGTTGTTGAGATCAAATAGGGCTTAGAGCCAGAAGTATTAGAGGAGTCAAGTTCTAGGGACAGATTTAGTGAAGAAGAGAAGGATTCTCGTCATTCAACAATATCTTCAATCATGCTATAAACCTTTTTCTTGGATACACAATCCATCATTAGTCATATTCAATGATTCAAACATTATTATTTCATATACATATAACAATAGACTACTCTCAGTATACAAGCATGCCACATGTATTCCCCAATCATTCCTACATGCACTAATGCACGTCAATATGCACCAAGAATTCAATCTCATCATTCCAATTAATGCACATGAATTCTATCTTTACTATATGCATCATGTGTCTCTTCTAGTATAAACTCCAGCACTTATCAATTTTAGATTTGTTTGCCCCATTTAGTTGTCCTTGAATCCTTCTAGATCCATGCAACCCTATGAACTATCATTCTATTCATATTTGCACTACTTTCCCATGATATGAACCTGTGTCATCTACAAGATCAATTTCTTTCCCTTCCTTTTGTTTCAACTTGTATCTAATCAAGAGTAGACAACCTACATCATCAATACTTTTTATTGATGAATCTTCAAACACATTTGCATAAATTCTCAACTTTGAATGCCAATTTCCTAATGATCAAGCTCGTTGGTCATCCAACCAATATTATCTTGACATAACATTATATGCTTGAGTGTTCCCTTGCTCATCAACACTACCCTTTTATTATAACTCAACCTCTTCCATTACTAGGCTATTACACTTTCAAATGTTCCTATATACCCCTGCATAGGCACTATCAAGAGTATATGAAACCTTTCTTACCCATTACTAACATTTGTCCTACACTTGTAACATTTGGAAATGTTTTTCCAAAATTGACATTATTTAGAAAAAAATTAATATTGAGAAATTACATGGTTTACAAAGCTCAATTTCCCTTTTTCCTACAGCCTAATATAAAGGGGAATTTCCCTTTCTCCTGATGCCAATTGAAGCAATTGAAACCAGATCCTTTCGGACATCCTCTTTTGTGGTGGTTTCGGTAAACTCTGATAATGGAGCCTTCCCAGTCACTATGAGCTTCTTGGTCCACTATTACATTGTCCTGCCAGAAGCTTTATCGAACCTAAAAGTGTTCTAATTGGAAAATGTGTGATCCTTGGAGGGTGTGAACAATCCTAGTCCAAGTTCACACACCAAAAAGTTTCCACCCATGAGTGAGAATTCAATCGATGACCCTAGAATGTCTATGTCCATGGGGGATGCATCATTGGCTATTATTTTTTCACATTTCCTGCTTTTTTCTTTCGTTGTTGCCTCTTAAGTTACCTTTTCTTTTGCGGCTACTTTCATTGTTGCCTCAACTTCTGCTGCTATTTTAGCTACCACTTCGGTTTCTGTTGTTGCTTTCACTTCATTTATTGCTTCTTCTTCTCTTCGCTTCCTCTCAACTTCTTCCTCCTATTTATTTTTTACTTTCTCCTTTCTATTTTGTTGTTTTGACTCTATCTTGGTTGTTGTCGATTCTTCATCCTTTCTTTGTTTCTTTTTTTCATCTTCCTCTTCTTTCCTCTTCTTTTTTTCCTTTAATTCAAGAACTTCTACTTATTTCCTTTTTCTCTCTTCCTCTACTGCTGATTCAGAGGTTGTTTTCGTTGTTTCTATTTATGTTGTTGTTATTTCCACTCTTTCATCTTTGTCCTTCTTTTGGGCTTCCTGAACTCATTATTCATCTGCTATCCTACCCAATGTATTTCCCCTTCTTTTGAAGATGACATCGTGGTATGTCCTCGCACTGCGTTGGATTTCCTCTTCTTATGAAATGTCAATTTTATATTCCCACCTATATCTGTGGTTGATGCAATTCTCTTTGACCACATCCAGAGGATCATTCCTTTGAAATATTTCCTCTCAAAAGTGGAAGGATGCCAGTATGTTTACTTCAACTTGTGCCTCCTTGACGTCTTCGAATGAATATGACCTGACCCACATCATGAGAGGAGGCCAGATAGCCTTCTTACCTATGTATATCACTACACCAACTCCATGCACACTGATATGGTAGGAAATTTCTTGTGGCACCAACTTGTCCATAATTAACTTTGGGAGCAAGTGTGGGGCCTTGGTGTCTCTATGTATCCTGAGGTATGTTCCATACTCTTGGAGGTACCGGTCCCCTATCCTCTTGACTATCACTCGTGCGTTATTTCTCATGCATGGTGTAGGCAAGTCGAATATAAGTTGGAACAGAGGAGCCAAGAAGTGGTCACATATTTTGTGATACTCGGTTCGATACTTGTTCTCCCACAAAACCTTGCAATAGATATGGATCTGGGGATCACTAGGATACTAGGCCCAACCCATATGTGGAAATGCATGGCATATGCAAACCACGTCCAGGAGATATGATGACATATGGAAACTTGGGAATTCCCCAGGCACGTTGTTCTTAGTTGTTCAGACATATTCTTCCAAAGATGATGATAGAATGTCAACCTAATTGAAGGTTGAATCAACATATACAACATAGTAAATAAGGGGCACCTAGGTTATCTTGAACCTTTGAGCATTGTAGTCCCTGTATAATCTTCATAACATGGCCGATGCATATTGATATGGCGTTTGGAGCAGGTTGGTAGGGTACTCGCTTGAAGGCCTTGATTCGAATACCTTGTTGGGATTGTACCAGGAATTTAGAATCCCATTTGGCTTATGTGGGAACTTCTTTATGAGCTTCTCATTCAATGATTTCTCCCTGTCTTCCAAGTGGTAACATGAGGCAATTGTTGAAGATTCAAAGGAGCCTATTGGGTGATATTTGGGATTTAGAATATATCTGGTTTCTAGATCAACATGCCTTACAATCCATGATATAACTTTTGCGCAGGGAAACATTGTTTCATGTGCCACCACCTTATATAGCTTATATTTCCTGATATTTCTGAACATCTGGAGATTGTGGTCATAATTTTCCATCTTGGGGAAGCTCTTGTTATTAAAAATTTGGTACACTTTACCCCARTTGAGTGAAGTATCTTTTTGGATAACACTTTTGGTTTCATCGTACACAGGTCCTAAGGTATCAACATCTTCTTAAATACTTCTTCCTACAGAGGCCTCTTTGATAAGGGCCTTCTCGGTGCTTTGCGAGCATTTCTGAGGAGACATGGTGGAATATGAAAAATTCATATTTATCATTAGTCTTTAATAAAATACAGTATTAGAAATATGCATCATATGTTCATTATCTTGACAAGGTAAATATTTAGAAAGAGAGAGTTTGGCTTATTTTTTGTGTTTGGGTGATTTTTTAAGCCCTTTTAGTGGAATCAACGAGTTGGAAATTTGTGCACCAATACACACCTGTCACTAGAGAGAGACATGTCACTAGTGGAAAAAAGGTCACTAGCCGATACTACGATTTATATCATTTCCAAACTAAAGATCAATGCTAATGGGGGGGAGGTTAAACCATACCAACATCAATAAAATGACCGTTATCGACAAGGAAGGGGGCATATTGATGATTATCCTCTAATTATTTCTGATAAGGACAGAAAGGCCAAATAGGAATTTATGACATGGTCATTTTAGATCAAGGTAGGGTCATATCGGCATGGGATATATGATATTTTCCACTACATGAGGCCCATATTGTCACTCGAAAAAGGTTAGTCGCTGAAATTGTTTTTTTCTTTTCTTATAGTTAAGTCTTGTTCAACCAAATGAATGGAGGAATGAAACTAATCTTGTCAATGATATTGGTTCCACACACATAGAATCAACAAAAAATTTGGTCAAGGCTTAGAATGTCAGAATGAAATATAGCAGGCAATGGTTATGGTGGTTCATGGTTGATGAGGAAAGGATCAAGTTAGGGTTTCTTGACCTCCAAAGGTAGCAAAACTATTGGGGAAGAGGTTTAGAGAATACAAAAAGGGAAGAAATAATGGCTAAGTGAGGGGATTCAAGGGGGGTGAAGGGCCACTATGGGAAAGAATATAATGGAACGACCCCATATGAGGAGGCTTCTATGCCTATAAACAAGGAAACCAAGCATCCAACCCCTTTTCTTGCAGCCTAATACAAAGCTCAATTTCCCTTTTTCTCGATGCCAACCAAAGTGATTGAAATTATATGCTTTCGGACATCCTCTCTCATGGTGATTTCAATAACCACTGATAATGGAGCCTTCCCAGTCACTGCGAGCTTCCTGGTACACTGTAACATTGTCTTGTCGGAAGCTCTATCAAACCTAAAAGTGTTCAAATTGGAAACCTTGTGAGCCTTGGATGGTGTGAACAATCCTAGTCCAAGTTCAACCACCGAAAAGTGTCCACCCATGAGTGGGAATTCAGTCGATGACCCTAAAATGTCTATGTCCATGGGGGATGTGTTGTTGGCTATTCTTTATTCATCTTTCCTTCTTTGTTCTTCCATTGTTGCCTCTTCAATTGTCTTTTCTTTTGCAGATACTTTCATTGTTGCCTCGACTTTTGTTGTTGTTGCAACTACCCCTTTGGCTTCTAACATAGTTACCAAATTAATGAGAACTTTACAGAGTTCTCGTTTTTGGGGGGGTTACATTTTTTACCCCGTTTTAAACATGGTGCTACCGGTAGCACCCCACTCCCTTTTTAGGTGGTTTTTTGATATTTTAAATTTTTAGATCCATAATGTTTGCACATTATTTTTTTAAATGCTTGTTTTTCATCTATTTTCAATTTTTTCTAAAATATATATTTTTTATTTTTTATTCAATGGTGTTTTTAGTCATTTTTCCATTGTTATTTCAATCTTAAAAATATTTTTTACCATTTACTTTTTTTAAATTATGATTTTTCATATAAATGTGTCTCATTAATTAATGTAGTGTTCCACATTTTCAAAATATAGTGGAAAACAACATTTTTAACACATTATTTACCTTTACTTCAATACATAGAAAATAATTGTAGTTAAAAAACACTATTTTTGAATATTTAGAAAAAAAATATACATTGTATATAATGAAAAACCTATACATTTTTGGTACTTATTCGTTTAAAATAACATGTCAAATAAAGCATTTTTATGGACATAATTGAACAAAAAAAGTGAAAAATTTATAAAAAAAA
>JASDQU010193551.1:0-11594 GCA_032191745.1 Picea mariana | reverse complement strand
ATTTTAAATGGAGAAGAATATTTTTATCATATCTTGTTCCTATTTTCTTAAGCATGTTAATCTTCATAATTGTTAGTAGTGTTGTTACTTCTATTATAGATTAATATTCATAATAGAGAGAAAATATTCTATTGATTTATTTAAAATATCACGTATTTTATTAGAATCATATTTTCTTAGGAATAATGACTTTGAACCCAATTATAAAAGGCATGGGGTCTACCATTATTTTGTGTCTCGTGAGGAAACAAAATCCCTAGATGGAGCCTAATGTTGTAACTTTATTTAAATCAAGTTAGTAGTCTCATTTCGTGTTTATTAGGTTTTTTTTATTTATAAATAGGTTAAATTTGAATTTTTTATGGTTTGAATTATTTAAATTTTGAATAAAATTAATAAAACTTTATATTATATATCCATTTTACCTTATTCTAATAAATTTTCCTTTTGAATAAATGCATATTAGATCGATCTTATTCAATGGTCCATGTTTGATCAGACGCAAGATCGATGACACGGATATAATTTCATCCCCCGAAGTGCACCAGACATTGGGCCATTGAGGGTCGACTTAGACACATTTTTGTCACTTATTCATTCTATTCTAGTTTCATCGGGTCACTAGAACGACTGGCCACCAGAATATTGCAAGCCAACTTTAGTCAAAACACTTCTTTGTGTTGTTTCCACCAAGACCAATTAGTCACCAGGGCGTTGGGCTATCTACACACTAGAGGATTTCCATCCACCAGACATCGGTCTAACTAGGCCACTGGACCAACCAGCCATCGGGAAACCATATTTTCGAGATATCAAGGACCACCAAGCAATGAACCATCTAGACTGTGCGTTGTTGGGAGTTTATTTACACTAGGACCATTGAAGTACTAGGAACACCAAAGTACTAGGACATTTGAATATTGCACCACCGAGGAATGTACATCACCGAAGTGTCAATTCCTCCGACCACTAGGTCACTGGAAGTGATTCTGCCAAATATTATTTCTGATATAGGAGATATCCGATAGTATTTGCATGTCAACATTGCATCATGTCCCATATGAGATATCCAAGTCTTGTTTAACAATTATGTTTTGGCCTTACCTTATACCTGATATCTTATAAATTTGACACTTGAAGTTTCGATATCGGATATCAGATTCATACTGAAGCCAAACTCTCATACATTTTTCGATGTCTCGATATCTGGTAAAATGGGCTCCATGACTAAAAGTTAACACTTTGTGCAGAGTTTTGTAACTCACATGTTCACATTCAAACTATGTGGGAGTGCCTTTGCATTATAAAATCATTCAAAATAGATATCACAATAAATTTTGGATTAACCTTTATCCTGCAAATCAACGGTTGATATTTCTTGCTAAGATTCATCCAACGACTGCTAAGTTTTATGGCTTCTACAGAGTTAACATTGGATATCCGACAAACAAGAATTTAATAGGAAATGTTGAAGGTCAAATAATTCTCAATATTTATATGCATTGTGATATGGTATGAGGTGGTGCAATGAGTTTAGATTGAGGGATATATGGAAATGTATTTGGCATACATGTCAAATATTATAGCAATAGATTTCTATTTTAAAGGTTGGGACAACACGCCCATTGAGGGGTTGAACCATCCCTTCCACCTGATCCAAAATCTATTTTCAGAAATAGTTGCATATTTGATGGCATGGCTTCAGTACTTGAGAGGCATAAACACATCATATGAAGGCTTGGTAAAAGGGGGGGAGAGGTTAGGAATTCTAGCAACAAAGTCTGCATTATTTATAATAAACACGTAGGTTTTTCTCTGTAAAATTATCAAACTGAGGGAATCATTTATTAGATTCACCTCTTGTTTATTTATTCATATCCATGTTTCTCTTTCTATTTTCTATGTTAATATTATTTAAATCCATCTCTCTTCTATATTCTATTTTTACAATTTGCAGTCAGATCATATGTGTTGAAAACAACAATATGGTATGACCACCAATGTTGTTAATTATTTGAAGAGATTGTGTAATGCAATTTTCAAGCTAGATTTGTGTGAGTTGGAGATAAATGAAAGACAATTTTTGTTACATCTAGTTTTTATCATTTTTATTTTGAATTAAGTGTTAATGTAGATAAAGAGTTTCATATTATAGGAATTTGAGTCCATTTCAACCCTATTTTATGTTCCTTCAATAAAACATTTTCATGCATTTGCAAGTTATTTCATAAGTGTAATAATGTTGAATTCCTTATCATGCTCATATTTTTCATTTATTCATTTGTTGGATTCATTGTTCATATTCCCACCAAACCATTATTTATTCATCTCAATTTGGTAGTGACTTCCTTTCTCACTGCTAGGACTGAGATTAATTGTTTTCCTCTTTCCTTCCACCTATCATTACCGATTATTGTGCTCTGCTGAATGAGACTTTGTGCCCAATGGAAAGGCTTTCAAAATGATAGGTTTACAGTCTTTTTATTCAGTATGCTATCATTATTTTCCTCAAGCCTGTTATCCTTTTCTTTATTTATTTAAATATGGCATTCTGAGCTCAATATTGAAGATGTGTTGCTTAGTGACAGTAAGCAACCATTTTTATTAAATATGATGAGGGAGCCCACTCTGGTCCAAGAGTTATCTCGTGGCCTGAAGTAGGTTTAAATATGCCTTAGCATAGTTCCTAAGCAGTCGGGAACATCTCAAGGTTACAACAATGTCAATCATAAGAGTAAATGTTTTTAGAGGGAAAGGAGAAAACTACCTTTTTTAATCATATTTTTTATTTATCTCCTTATAGGTTTACTCAAATTTCAAGTGTAGGTACTCATAGATGCATAATTAAATTATTCATCCAATGAGTACCCACTCCACGTACTTTTGATAGACCCGCAGTGAGATAAACTAGAAATATATGAAAAAATGTGTTTCTTGAAATTTGAGTAAACCTATAAGGAGTTGAGTTAAAAATATGATTACAAAAATTGGTTTTCTTTCTTTCCCTTTGAAAATTCATAAGTTTTATTTTATTATTTTCCTTAGGAGGCCCATTTTAGACCTCAAATTTCCCCCAATGGAGGTACACCCAAGTGATCAACACAATGCAAGGAATATTATGAGATAGGTCTCTCATGTTGGTAGAAGTATTACTCCATGTTGAATATTGTTGCACTGAAAAAAATTCCAAATTCCTTTTGGATGCAAAGATATAGGAATTTTGTTATACAACTATAAAGGATGGGGCTTCCAAGGTCCTAAGGGAAAAGGAGTGTCAATTTTTTTTATCTCTCTAATATACCAAAGGGTTTCCAAGAATAGTAATTAGCCAAATATTTCATGGAACCAACTAAGGAGGATAGATTGTACCCTTAGTTGTACTACTCGATACCTTGGTATGCGAGAGTGATCTCCCTGAGTGTTATTTTTGGTGTACTATAACAATGTTATAGGTTTATGTATTATTCTCCAACTATAGTTTTACATACCAAACGATATATCTCTATGTTATTTAAAGATTCCAAAACACATCTGCAGCTTGGAAAAAAATGTTAAAAATTGGAGGTGTGTTGGCTCTAGAAAGAGCTTTAATACCACTTGCATTGTTCCTTAACCTTTAAACTTGAAACATAGATAGTTATATAGAGAATATAATTGTAGAAAACCAATAATATGAAATATGAAAAATATACCCTTGTGTTATGATAATCAAAAGAAGGAAAGAAACAATTACGTGCCTTTTAAGGTGGGAGACATTTCTCTAAGCAAAGCTCCAAATAGAATAACGCATGCCATAACATTCCACATCCTCCTATATTTTTAAATATATTTTCAATAGAAAATCCATAACTATTTGTGGTCCCATCATTAATGGGTACTGACTACCTAATGGGCCTTCTAAAGTGGACATTTTTACATTAAATAACTATACACTACTCTCTAATGGGCCTTATTCAAAGAGGATGGATGCATACATCAATTGACTAACTCCTAGGTAGCCTAAAGTAGGGAGGTTAGGGTAGGACCCTTGCAATGGACATGATCAAAAGTCTCATTGTTCTTCTAGCCTTGCATAGTACATAGTTCTTGAAACTTATTCACTCCCAAAATTCGTTGAACTAATCACCAAGAATTATGACCCTTTACCATATGGTGTCCTCACCTCTGATGGACGATATATATTGTTTACTATAAAAATGAAATATCTCTATACTATGTTAGGAACATATTTGGGCTCAAAGGTCCTTTCCATGGAATAATGTAAGGAGATGTATATAATATTAACTATGGAGTAAAGGAAGAATAAGCTTACCAGACTACTACCTAAGCAAAGTTGTGTCATGATATAATCCCCTCCATATCAAACCAAAGAATTCATTCCTTGGATTAAAGAGTTCATATCTTTTTTCTCCATCATATTGGGAAGATATGATGACTTTGTCATTGATGAGGTAATGATAGTCCCTCTTGACCACTTTCATAGTCACCCAATCCCATCCTTATGCTATGTTGAATCCATTACAACAAACATGAGGGAACAACTTTCCTATTTCATCTCTAAGAAATTATTTAGGTACCCTTCATACCTTATCTATTTTTTTATATATATTATCAAATCGGTTTGTTATCTCACCTAGGGATGAAATTTCCAAAGGAAGGTCAATCTACTAGGTGTATTGATTATTTCTTGTTGGTTAGGAATATTGAATAGGACCATTCCTTGTTCAATTACATAAACAGGTTCATGTATGCAATGTTCTCTATAATCAATGAGAAAGAACTAACTAGAATACCTAATGAAATTAAATTATATTCATATGCAAGTGTTCATCACATAAGAGGATACTAGTTCTTGGCAAAGTATTATACCACGATTAGGTTGTATGAGTCAAATATGGCTCCCTATAGGCTGTCTAAACTCCTCACACCAATTTTTTTTATTTTGGAATACATTAGGAATTTCTTGCATGTATATGAGGTATGCTTCACAAAGTTAAAAAACAAAAGCCATATAACCTACCCCACTGCTATGAATGGTTGAGATTTTCCCAATCACAAAGCGACTAGAGAAGTAGGCAATATGTTGGAATGAATGTAATTTCTCTTATATATGTCATGGATTTATGGTCCTCATTATGTAATATCAAAACTAAAGGGGAATGTGAGGCTTAGACCTAATGACTAGGAACATAGGCTTGCAAAGCAGAAACTAGTAAATCAACATTCCTAGATGCAGGGGAAATATATCATGGAAGCACTAGATGACCCCAAAAAGGTAATGGAACAATTTTTCCCTCCACTTCTTGACTGACATGATGTCCCAGAATATTTCACTTTCCATGGGCCTAAAAATTTGGTGGTTGTGGCTAAAGATATGAAATTTAAGGCCCTAATTGAGGAAATAAGGAAATACGTGTTGTAAGAAAATTTTGACAAGGGGAAGATGGGAACTTGGTGGAGGATGATTTCATTTTTGAAGGAATAAATTTTTCCTTATGGTGAGCTACCCGAAGATAAAAAAAACTCCTTGGTCTTTATGATAAGGTGCATATTTATGATGATGAATAATAAGAAACAAGCATTCCAAAATATGGGTAGAAAAAATGGCATAGTATAACTCAACCACATCAATGATTATCCTACCAACCAATAAAGTCTATCAAAAAGGTTTCCATATGCTCACCTCCATGGGATTCAAGGGTACTAGTGGGATAGGAAAGGATGAGGAGGGTATAATTTATCCCATACCTAGAGTTGAGAGGCCAAATAAATTGGGATTGGGGGAATATGTTGCAACTCCACCCACTAATAAGAAATAATTGCAATCCACTTGTGTACCATTAGGAGTAGGTCAAGTGGAGATCCATGAGGAAAATTTCCCCTTACAAGATAAAAACCCAACAAGATATCCTCCAAAGGCTAGAATGAGATATCGTCCAAAGAGAAACTCAATTTATAACTATCTTAGAAGTAGGAGGAAGAAAGAGAAACCATAACTATAGTAGCAGAAAAAGTAAGTGGAGAGGCAGAACAAACCAAGGTTGCAACAGTAGGAGTACTAGTAAGTTCAAGAGGGGAAGTATAAATAATATTATCACAAGGGGAAGAGGATATGGATATAGGGGAGCCAGAGGGGGATAAGAAGAGGAAGAGATAAGATGAGAAGAATGGAGGTAAATCACAAGAAAAAAAAACATTAGGGATTATGAAGAAGAAGGGAAAGATGAAAATATTCTAGGGCTGATATTTCTTGAAGCAGTTGGGGGTTCCTCCCATATGACTTATCCCACTCATTTCACCCCTACTCCATATAAGTTCTAAAATTTTCATATTGTATCCATACTGGGAGGAATTCCTATCACACTTGGTGTTGAGACTTCTCAAGGGACCGGTTCCTCCATCCCCTTGTTTGAAAACATTCTACCCTTGAAATTCATGGGTCCTTTTGATATCATTAGGGAAGAAAAAGAGAATAATAAGAATATCAAGGGATCAATCTCAACTTTGGAGCCTGATGACCCACTTGCATAGTGTAGGTTTATCCCCATGTATGATGGCTTCACATGTGAGCTCACCTTGACCACCTTTGAGCCCATAATTCTCAAGCCCAGTGAAAAATTGATATCTAATAATTAGAGAGTATCCCAAGCTAAAATTAAAAACTCTAAATTATCTCCCATTGATAACATCGAAATGGCAAAGAGCTCTAGCACTGTGGTATATGATGGCTATGTCGAAGTTTCTTATGAGAATGATAAAATTAGGAGAAATTCAAGGTCTATATTCTTTGAGAACCAATGCTTGACCATGAAGGTGAAGGACTTCAAGGTATCAAATGGGGTACTAGAGGAAAAAAATTGTCTCCTTAGAGAAATATCCCCAAATAGCTACTAAGGTTGTTCATATTTTGAAATAAAAATAAGTGCAGCTCAACAAAAACACTCCTAGTAATTCAAAAATTGTTATTGGGAAAGCAACAATTGGAGGTAGAGGTTGAGTTTATAAACATAAATTAATGTTTCTTTGCATGTCTCGAAGAAATTTATTTTGGAAAGAACAACATCCCTCAAAGAAGATTGGAGTGAAATTTCCTCATTGAGGGCATAAGTAGATGAGGAAAAATCATATATTTCCACTTTAGAATTCAAACTTAGCCAAGAACAACAAAGGAATTTACTTCCATCTCCCATACATGTTGTGACTAAGGATCCAGATATCAAAATCAATGGAGGCACAAAAGAAAGGAATTGACTAGGGAGGTAGAGGAATGGAAGGCTAAGTATTAGGAAAGTGAGCAGGAAGTTATTTCCACGCAATATTTGGTGGATAAAAGAAAAGAGGACATAAAGAAATAGGGCCAAAGGCTAGATGAGACACAAAATAAGTTAATTGAAAAAAAATATAAATTTTCTACCATCCAAAGTGAAGTGGACACTTGGAAAGAAAAGTATGAAAAATCCCAAGAGGAAGCAATGTTTATCACCAAGCTCAGAGGCATAAAATCTTCCATGTGGGACTTCTCCATGAAATACATGCCACATCTCATACAAAAACTAGAGTTCTATCTAGAATTTGATTAGCTACATCAATGAATGAGGTATTTTTTGGATGAAAGTCAAGAGGAGGTGGTAAACAAGGCACACATTGTAGAAGAGGTAAATAAGGTTTTGAAATCTACCCCCAATAAGACTTTGAAATCATTAGGGGTTAATGATAAAACCTAAATGTGGATGGAAACCAATCCCTGTGTAGCCAAGTTGAGGAATTGGAGGACTATGCATTAGAAAGATAATGTCATAGATTCCTAGATCTCCGTTTTCATGAATTCATGACTTACCTATAGTCATGTGGGCTACCCTCCCCTTGGGATTATCAATTCATTTTGCATATCCTAGAACACTATGATGAAATAATGGATAGCTAAGCAAAAAAATTTATTCATGGAAAACCAAGGGGTTGCACCGATGGCATAAAAAAATTGGAGCATGTCTAGTCATCCCTCTCAATATGGACCATAACAAAAGGACTCCTCTGAAGCCTATCTCCCATGGATTTTACTAAGAAAACTAATTTGGATAAGGCTTTCCAAAATTTGAGAGGCAGTAGAAAACTGAATGAAAATCACTTGTAATGGTTAAGCATGGTGTATGAGCACACCGCCAATAGATTGACCCCAACTCCACAAAGTTCACAATAGGTGAGGTCTCCCTCTTAAGGGGAGACACTTTTAGTAAAGGAAAGAGAGAAATATAGTGGCCTAATCATTTTTAGTTATTTTTCACACAAGTGGCCCTAATCTCTCGGCATCGTCATCTTGCAGTTGGTTAATCCACTCACTAATTCTAATATTGAGGATTAGTTGGTAACCTAAAAATAGACCCCAAGGATTATAAAAGAATACCTTAGAAGCAAGTCAAAATATCAAGCATTTTCATATTGGTAGGTTGCATAATTTTCAAGGGAGTTCATTAAGCATTTGTGTCCTAGGGATTGGGGTTAGGGATAATCAACATTGTTTTCAATCTTTCTTTCTTTCTCATTATCCTTTCTCTTTGTATGCACTATTTATAGCTTTGGCTGGTGAGAAGGAAAGAAAGAGGCCTGAGACTAACACTTTATAGTCCTCATTTGGTGCCTTCCATTGTAATCCAAATAAATATTGAATTTATTGTGTAGTCAAGACCAAAACAAAGTTGCGACTAATGAAATAATAAGATTCAAGCAAGCTATGCTATTTTCCTTTCATATTTTTTCTTTCATGGTGTTGAATAAATCAACATATTTTTTCCCTTACCTATTTTATTTGTTGTCTCATGAACATGTTTAATAGGAATGTATGGTTTTCCCTCTTTTTATATACGTGATTCATGTTCTACTTAGTTACCTTCTAAAGATTGTAATCATGATTAAGGAACACATCTCACACCATTTTTTATATAGTATGTCTGGGAATTTTGAATAGTTTGTTTCCTCAATTATTTTAAAAATATCACGACGTCTTTTCAAATCCATAACAGAGATTAACTCCATGCAACATTGATATTTGTTGTAAATCAATTTTAGCTTCATATATTAATAGGTAGTTCTTAGGTGATAGACAAGGAAGTTTTCCCTAGGAAATATTGAGGTTACCCTCCCTCTCACTTGAGAACTAGCTTGAAGGTCTCAAGTGGAACAAGAAGGTGCATCCTACACACAATGCCTTGGCATTTGGCCCCTTTGTGAAGAGGGAAAAACATGGGGGAAAACACTTGGAAAATCAAGTGGTATTGATGATAAGTCTATTTGGTGAGTGGTTATAGGAGTAGGGGAAAGAGAAACAAGGTCGTAAAGGTGTTGGTACTGATTCAGGTGAGGAGTTATATTCTAAGAGGAAGAAGAGAAACTCAATGATCAATATTAGCATTGAGACTGAGATGGTATAATGCAACCATAACATAACTCAAGTACCTTTTTCATGTAGAAGTGAAGGTAGACATCAAACCATATGCAAGAGAAGTAAATTCCATCGGGTTGAGCCAATGTTTACATTGGATTCATGTGTATTTTAGTGTACATGAAGTCATTGAAAAGTAGAGAATCGCATTTTCCCGCTTGAGGCTTAAAGGTCGTTCCTTGACATGGTGGGAAAGTGATGTTGATAGTAGAGAACTTGTAGAAGAGACATCAATACTAGTTGGGAAGTGTTCAATGACATGATTAAAGATCTATTCTACCCAATTGGTTATGTGGAGAATTAGAATATTGCATGGCACTATTTTATAGGTAGAGGCGGGGACAATGTTTGGAAGAATTCACCACCAAGTTCAGGAAGAGAACCCATTCAGTGGGGAGTCTCTCTCAAAATACTAGAGATGATAATGCAGTACTTGGGGTCCTTTCTCCCTCATATTTAGATGTAATTAATTCTCTTCAATACCAAATCACTTGATGAAGCAAGTGTCCAAGAACAGTACCTTGAAGGGGACAAATGAAAATAGAAGTTTGGAGCACACAAGCAAACAAAACCATAAGATAAACAATAGAAAGGGAAGAGAAAGTACAAGTGGGTTGCAAAGAAAATTGTAGCAGTGATGTAAGAAACAATACCTCCCACCAAGGATTTCAAGTCTTGAGACAAAAAGGGGCACACCGAGGAAAATTGCCAGAAATCACACCCTGACAAATTCCCCAAGCACCTCTAGAAGAAGAAAGAAAAGAAATCCTTAGTAGATATAGGTGTAGAAGAAAGGGTGTGCAATACTTAATATATGGATGGGAAAATTAGTTGCACTACCATATGGAAGGAGGTAGCATTGGTCAAGCTACAATCCCAAGCAGGAGAAATAGATCACTGCATTGTTTCACATCAAATTCCACACAAGATAAGCTAAAGTGGATTTCTTGTTTGATCCCAGTTTGTAATCAAATTTGATTTCTAAACAGTTAGTCGAGAATATTGGAATAGAGACTCATGATCATTTTCATCCATATTCCTTGGGATAGGTGTAAGATACACAACCACCCACAGGATGACCACGTTGCTTCAAAACTCGCTTCTGAACTAATTTTGAATTCTGATAAATTTTTAATTAATAAAGAGGCATGAAATATTCACATGTAGAGATAAAGATTCATGATACAACATAAAATAAATGAATATATTTCCATACAAGACAATAACTATCAAGAAGGCACATTATAAACATGAATCTCACAGATAATAATTAATACACAACGAAATAAATATACAGGTAAATAAAACCATGACAGAGAGCACTTATATTTAATGAAATGAATCACCAACTGGTTGCAGACCAAGGACGTTCCACCCAACCATAGACACTGTTGTACCAAGTCTCAAATAAAATGTCACCCCCGAGCTAGGGCTATGAATCCACAAGGACAGTTCCAGGGTGTCACTCATATTCCCAACCTAATCATCACTCAATCTCTCACGGGCTTCTCAACACACACAACAATCCAAAGTACATCAACTCTCTTCTATCCATCTTGCAAAACCCAAAAGAATGGAATCCCTTCTTTGCCACGCAGTCCCTCAGGCTATCCACCACCTTCCAGGGCTCCAGTGCATCTAGTCAATAATCTCCATGCTATGACTCTTAGGATTCGTAGATGTCAGAAAAAATTAACACATGCCAAAGCATCTCATACATGCAAGCATTAATTCATGGTTGGAATACACCAACAGTTATTACAACCAACAAAACCATGGCTCCTCTCCAACCAATCGTTTTTCTTTCCCAAGAAAAGATAAACAATGAATGAGGAATGAGGAGTGGGTTAAAGAATGAATGGAGAGAGAACATAATGAAAAGTGTGAACAATGAACAATAAGTGAGTGAACCCCAAAACAGACCAAAGATGAGTTTATATATTTCTTAGAATTAAACAACCACATGGCCTTCCCCCAAGAAGCTCATGTAACTAATATTCTCCATTAAAACAAAAATGGGTAAATAAAATATAAAATAAATACTTATCCCCTCAAGCCCCCTCTCTTGTGGAATCATATCCCCCTATAACTCTTTTCCTTGTTCGTCTAGCAGCCAATGTTGTATTTATTATTAATAATGATCAAAACATTACATTTC
>JASDQU010193549.1:7008-19885 GCA_032191745.1 Picea mariana | reverse complement strand
GCTAGGATTGCTTAATAATAATTGTTGTCAATTTCCTTTACAACCCTCTTTGGCACAACATTGGTAGGCTTGCCTCCACCTTGTGCCATCGTGAGTGGTTTATTGTTATTTATTTCCAAGTTTGTGCTTACATAATTGCCTACACCTTGGGAGAGTAACCACCAAAATCGTATGGCTAGGATGTTAGTGATGTGTTGATGCTTTATATGGTTTAAATGGACTAAAATGCTCTAGAGTAATCATCACATGTTATATCATCTTAGTTTAAACCCTTAAGGCATACTTCCATTTACATGCTTTAGTTTTATTCTTGCAAATATTTCACTCTTTAGCATGGTATCTCAAATGGAGTAGATTATATGGTTAAATAATATGTCTTGAAGCAATCTATTATTTCTTGGGCACACATAACTCTCAAGCTTTCCTTTGGTTTTGATATGTAAATGGTGTAGGAGTTAGCTTTCATTTTCAGCAAGTATCTTTTCTTAAGCATGCCAACTCACATGGAATAGCTTATGTGTTTAAATGGTTAAAATCTCAAGTGTTGTTCCATTTGGCAAGTTGTTCTTACCCCTTTCATAACATTTTCTTACATATCTTGCACATGCTATGGGTTATCAAATGGTGATGTAAATGGTCTCTCTTTCCAGCTTTCAATTTATGCTTTAGATGTGGTGTTACATGCTTTAATTTCATAATCTACAACACACTTCACAACAGTCATTTACAGTTTCAGTTTTGGGCATAATTCAACATTTTTGGGCACCTAAAACTTATCTAAAACACTCACAACACATCCTAAGACTTACCCATAAGTCATAATAATATCTTAGACCAACTAGGACACCTAATTCCACCATCTTCACCATCTAAAACGGGTTTGAGGAAAACAACGAAGGGTGTAGGCAGGGGACTGTCTCACGGCGCACATGATGTGTCCTCTCCGGGAAGTAATCTTACTTTAGGGCTGACCATGAAAGCTAGGGTGGGCCTTGTTGCCTTACTATCTTGAGCATCCGGCAGTTATTTGGCAATAGGAGGAGAAGGAGTAAGGTTTGACACTTAGTTAGGAGGGCAAGTAAAATTTATCAAATCTTTAAACAACTCTTAACCACTTAGTCTTCTAGACAACTTTTACTTGGGTATATCTTATGATGGTTGTTTAAAAATCTATTTTGCAAGCACACATACATCTTTCAATCTATTATGCAATCTTGTGGTTTGATTATCTAAGTGTTAGATCTTTTGATTTTGGTGAGCATTTATCTTTCAAGTGTTTATATCTTTCAATTTATGCTCGTTGTGGTGTGATTCAAGAAGAAGTTGTGCATCCCATTTGGAGGCATCATCTTGTTGAGTCTTGAGTGCTTTAGTGGTTGCCATTGAAAAGCAGTCCAATAGAGTAAATGTTATTGGGGCATGCTTGGCCTTATGTGATTGATCTTAATTTTGAATATCTCTTAACTCCCACACTTTGGCACTTGTTAATCTTGTCTATTTGTATCTTGTGTATCTCTTGTATAATTGTTGTAACATTTCTTATTTATTGTTGTAAGTACTTGTATCTTCTTGTTGTGGGATAGTTGCAATCTTATAATTGTAATCTTTTGTAATTCAACACCCTCAAACATAGTTGACCCCTTGCCCAATCCTTAGGCACTAGTCTTAGTTGACTTAGCAAAAGGCTTTGCTTGACATTTTATTAATCTTGCACTTTGCATTGGCTACCTTAGCATCATAGGTTAGTCTTCTCCCTAAACCTTTAACAAATTAAAACCAACTCCTAGAACATAAACGCTAAATCACATCTAGTAACTAGGGTCTACCCCCCTTGGCTTCCCTAGGAGTAAGCCTAGAAGGAAGAGGTTCCAGTCAAGGTGACAATGTGGACTGTGAACCTAGGCATTGTGCCTCCAAGGACACACTAAGTGAGCTAGACTTTGCTCACGTTTGCAAGTGTGTATTAGGACGGCATCAGCTATGAATCTATCATCTATAGACTGAGATGTAAAGTAATGAAGCGCCCCATGGAGCTTCCTGTCACTAAACCATTTTGTAACTCTCCAAGTCACATTTTTTTGCAACATCTTTGAAGTACAGGATTGGTTTCTTGGGTTAATTGTGCTAATCAATTTAAGGTAATTCGCACTTCCACTCTAATCTATAATGACTTAACTTAATTGACTTTAGGGTTTCCCCCTAGGCTAGGGTAGTTTCCTAAGTCCTTAGTCTGAAGTCATAGAAACAGAGCCAGTGTAAGATCCATAGAGAGAAACTCTATAACATATCATGAGAGCAACTCTATAACAGCATTTAGTACATATTTTTAGCACAGTCCATAGTGTTCGATTACCAAATTTAAGTCATAGAATCAGAGCCAAGGTAATGTTCCACAAATGTTGTTAAAGAAATAGAAGAATAGAGCAATAGGCCAGCAAGATTCATTAGGAAGCACCCATTTTTCACCCCGGAGTGAGCTTCCAAAATCTGGAAGCGGGCTTCCGGAGAAACTTCGGTGGAGGATTCGCTTGGAGCGGGGTTCCGAGGGTGGAGCGAGGGGGGGAGCTTCCGGTAACACTGCTCCTTGTGCCTTTGTTGAGGTTGCTTAGTATTTAGTTTACTTTCAAAGTCTTTTCTTTACATGCATTGATTTATTTTTCCTACACCTTGCAAAGAGGTTTGGCTTAGCCAACCCATGCAATATCGTAAGGCTTGTTTTCTTGATTAATTAGTTAATATCTCATCAAGTTGGAAGTAATCTTGTATCTTAAGTTGTGGATTAATCTTAGTTTGCAATCTATTTTTCTAAGTTGGAATAAATCATAGCTTGTAACTTTAGGATTAGAGGCAATTTATCTAGCTTAACTAGGCACCCAGACTCGTACAACTTTCGCCACCAAAAAGGGTGCTTATGGAGCCTACAGGGGGTGCTAAGTCGGGGACGACTTCACGGCACTAGGTGTCCCCCCTGCTTGAGCGCCAAAGTATTTCAGGTTGACCTGTGGAGCTAGGGAAGGGCCTTGTTTTCCCTTCTTCTTGAGCACCCAACAATCATTTTGGCCAAAGCGATAAGAGTCTAGGGGTAGACATATAGTCTAGGTTTGCATCTTCAAACCTTAATCCCCCTAATCAAAGAGAGACTCTAAAATTCTCCCAAAATTTACCTACAACACTTTCACAACACTTGTGCTTTAATTTCCAGTTATCTTTAGTTGTGCAAGTTTTATGTTTAAGGCATTTACATGTTCATGTGATTTACTTTACTAGCAACTTTACTTCCTAAGTAATTTTGCTTTCAAGTTGGGCACACCTATTTCAAGTCTATATTTATCAAAGGTTGCGCACCATCTCTACTTGGGCATTCTACTTTCTAAGTTGTGCATTGTATCTTGGGTGATTTACTTGCAATTTCCTTCTTGCTTCATAAGTTGCGCACTAGCTCTCATTGGCAATTTGCTTCCAAGTTATTGTAAGTAAGTTCTTTCTTTGTTGTCGATATCTCATGCTCATTAGCACAAGTTGAATTCTTTATTGTGTAGTTATCTAACCATTCTTTAGATTCTTTGGTATATATTGTGCAATTATCTAATTTGCTAGTTTCATTGTGAGTTTATCCTTGTTGCATTTCATTTGTATTTTTCATCTTGTAATTTATCTCAAGTGTAAATTCATATTCTTATTTCATTGTATTTAGATCATTTAATCATTCTTTGTATTCTTGTGTACAAACTTAATTGACCCCTTTACCCAATCTTTAGTCACTAGTTTTAGTTGTCCTTTTAGAGAAAGGTCTGATTGTCATTGAAGCTTTGCATTTGCATTGTTGCTTGTCATATAGGTTAGTCTCCCCCTTACTTAATAAACTAAAATCAACTCCTAGATCACACTAATCAACTCATATAGTAAATAGGGTCTACCCCCCTTGGCTTCCCTAGGAGTGAGCCTAGACGGAAGAAGTCCAAGTCGAGGTGACAGTGGGTTTGGATGTTATGAACATAAATATACATATACCATAGATATTCATAACATAATAATTAATAAATAATAATTATTAATAATGAAAGGTCATGTCTCAAAGGACATGACTATTGGTAAAGGGCACCCCTGCTTGGGTATATAAACGAGCCCTCATTCTCAATTGTAAATCATCTTATTATCTTATATTATCTATTCATTTATTATTTACAGTCCTATATGGATTACTTTGTTATATCCAAGTATTTTGGATAATTCTTGTGTAAGCGAACTTTGTTCGTCTCATTTGGTATCAGAGCAAGTTTGATCCCGGCCTTTGGCCATATTTTCCAAGCTTTGTCTGACATAGGTTTTTTAGCCACTCTCAAATTTTTTCGGAGCTTCTCCGACTCCAAGGTTTGGCCCTTGGCCATTTGCATGTGGAAATTCAGGTGAAAAACTAAACCATTCCACTTCAAAGCAATCAACTAACAGAACAAGAAATCTAGTCGCTGCAATTCAAAAAAAAATTTAAAAAGTATCATTTTGTTGCAAAGAAATATCTATAGAAAGGTTATTTTGGGCAAAGATTACAAATTTAAAATTGCATAACGGTTATTGAACAACCTCTCGTTTTTGACCAAGAACTGGTCATTGAATTTCTTTGTTTGTTCGAAATCCCATTCAAGAAATAAAATATTTCGTTGCAAAATCGAAGAAATATCAAAAGCATTGAATTATTAATACCATTCCTATAAAAAAAATCATTCCAACAACATTGAATTAAAAAAAAAAAAAAAAAATATATATATATATATAAAACAGAAGTAAATCATTTGATTCCAGCCATCAATAAATTGTTGCCATTGATCCATATAGTCTAACCATACCAATTGTTTGTGCAAACACAATTGATTACAAAATTGTTGATTTTAAGACCGTACGGACGTCACAATCACTCCTCCGTCCAACGTACAGCTCAGTCCGCTAGTCTGCTTCAGTCCGTCATACAACCATTGTTGGTGTCTACCGTACTGTCCGCCATACATTCTGCCCCCCCGCCCCTCTCCCTTGATCCATACACCATACTTTTTGTCCCCACCATCAATTCTTTTTTTTAAATTCTATCGTGACTTTTCCTAAAATCGTGCCCTCTCAATATCTCATTAATTCGATTTAAATTTTTAGTCAACTTCACACCCTCCAAACTAATTAACTTTTCCACTTTTAATACCTTAAGTTAAAAAGTAAGTTAAAGTCAAATAAGTAAAGGGAAATTCGTGAAGGTATTTATAAGGAAAATAATTTATTAAAGTACTCTTTTAAAAAGGTAAAAGTTGACATATACTATATTATAAAAGTGAGTCATAAATTAAGTTTCAAATATTAAAGGGTATTGGAATTACTTTTTCATTTTATATCACGGAGAAGAGAAATAAAAACTTGTAAGAATCATATAAAAAAAAAAGAGTAATATATATATATATATATATATATATATATATATATATATATAATGGAGTTTTGTAGTAAAAAACAAAGAAGATTTCCCTCTACTTATAAAAAATATGTGGATCCCTTATTAAATGTTAATGGGATTATTCAGGGAAAAAATATCAACATCGTTATTTGCCCGACCGCTAGGAAAAATCACATTAACGTTGGCCTGGCAAACCAATTAATGGTTTTTGAGTCAAATATAATTGAAAATGACATGTGTCTTTCCAATGAGAAATATGACATTAAGAACCTACAACTGTCTATGAGTGATTACAAATTCATAGTTCAATTCAATGTCGTGTCAATCTATGGAGACAGTGTTGATATAATTCTAGGGTCAACTTGGGTAGATACACTAGGTACTTTTATTTTCAACACAAGGAGAAAGTTTTTAACATTTTCTTATAAGAAGAAGAAATTCACATTACAGGATGCTACAATGAAGTCAATTTCAGAAGCTCCATCGTCAGAAGACCTGAAGGACATATCAAAAGTGATCCTTCCAGATAACCAGAAGTCAATACAAAAGTTGCAAGATCGACAATAAGAATGTGACAAAATCATCATTGAAAAAGACGAAGAGATTTCTCGCCTAAGAAATCATAATCAAAAACTACTTGCAAAAATCATGAAGTCCAAGGAGAAGAAGCGGTGTTTTCAAAAGTTCGAACAAGAAAATCAAGGTCTCAAAGAGAAATTAACCAAAAAAGAGGAAGAAAGCTCCTATCTAAGGAACCTTAATCAGAAATTACTAGAACAAATTAAAAGCTTTAAGGATGAAAGAAGGGAGAATCTAGAATTAAAAAATAAAGATGATAAGTCCGAAGATAAAGAAGAACTTTTACGATTAAAGCGACATAATCAAGATTTACTAACACAAATCAAAAGGCTTAAGCATGATAAGAAGACCTTACAAGAAAAGCTAGATCGCAAAACATCATTAGTTGATAAGGAAACGATGACAAAGCCAATCAACCTTACAACTCAAAAGGAGGCAAATCTAGCTAATGTAAAGAAGTTTTCAAATGCCGAGGTACAAACAAGCCAGAGATATCAAGAAGATTCAAGTCCAAAATTTAATCAACAAAAAGCTACAAGTATACGAAGTAAGGATCGAGTTACAAGGATGCCTTATTGACATCCTAATCACAAAAATCGATACTTTAGCCAATCCTTGTATCAACAAAAACAAATGACCAGTATGTCAAAGAATATTACTTCAGCTACAAGTGATGCTCAAAATAGAAGTTATCATGAGAGTCGAAATACATCAAGTTCTTTCCAAGAACCCTATAAACTCCCCATGCAAAAGATCGAATTAGGATGGGCAGACTCCTTTACAATGCGAAAGTTCTGCTCAACACTTAGAAAATCCTATCGTCTCAAGTCCTCAATGATTACTAACTCGATAATGAAGAATCAGGCGACAATAATTACAAGCTAGCGCAAGAGATAAGTCTTCCCTAAAGTATGCTTTGAGGACAAGCATTTTTAAGGGGAAGGCAATGTTATGAACATAAATATACATATACCATAGATATTCATAACATAATAATTAATAAATAATAATTATTAATAATGAAAGGTCATGTCTCAAAGGACATGACTATTGGTAAAGGGCACCCCTACGTGGGTATATAAACGAGCCCTCATTCTCAATTGTAAATCATCTTATTATCTTATCTTATCTATTCATTTATTATTTACAGTCCTATATGAATTACTTTGTTATATTCTAAGTATTTTGGATAATTCTTGTGTGATTGAACTTTGTTCGTCTCATTGGACTTAGGCATTGTGCCTCTAAGGACACACCAAGTGGGTTGGAGACTTCTCCATGCTTGTAGGTGTGTATAAGGACAGCAACAGACTCCAAAAGTCATTATTAATGATAGGATATCAAATTCACAAGCAAATTCTAGAAGGAATTGTTCCACCAAGTGGGAACCACATTAACCATGAGCAACTCATACAAGCACTAGACAAATGGGCAAATTGAAGTGGTAAATAAATGCCTTGAAGGATACTTGAGGAACCTTGTGAATGATCATCAATTGCAATGGTGCAAATGGTTACACATTGTAGAATGGTGATACAACACAACCTACCGCATTTCAGCAAAAACGATTCCTTTTGAAGATTTATATGGATACCCACTATCATCAATAAAGGAGTATGTTGTTACCAATTCAAAGACCCTGATGTAAAAAACTACTTAGCCACTTCTAATGAGATCCTTTGTATCCTAAAGAATCATCTAGAGAAAGCAAGGAATCAAATCAAGCAATGGGTCAATTTGAAAAGCACTGAATGTGAATTCAAAGTAGGAGATTGGGTGTTTGTCCAACTCCAACCATACAACGAAACTTGCTTAAAAACTACAATAATTATAAATTTCTGCCCAAGTTCTATGGTCCTTACCAAATCTAGAAGCAAGTAGGTCAAGTAGACTATGCATTAGATATTCCAAACAACAGGAAGCTGCATGATGTCTTTCATTTTTCGTGCTTGAAGAAAAAATTGGGTCCAATTACTCCTATACACATAGAGTTACCCCTCTTGGATGAAGAAGGAAGACTAGAGTATTGGAACCACAAGGTATTAAAAATTCAAAATCAAAGCCCTTCATTCAAGAGACGTCAATGAATACCTTCTTAAATAGAGGAACATATCAGAAGACAAAGCTACCTGGGAAAATGAAGAATTTAGATCAAGATGCTGTTTTTTACCAATGCTTTGAGGACAATGCATTTCAGAAGGGGATGACTTGTAATATACCCCTAATTAGAATCTAGGTTAAATATAGATAATTCAACATAATGACTAAACTATTATAAATGGCAGACACCTTAGGAAGAGTCACGACTCTAATAATATATGTATAACTAAGTGAACCGTGCATTGATGTGTCTCACCACTTACGACTTAACCAAATATGTTTTATACAACCGTGAATAGCTGTGATTGGTTCCCTTCACTAACTCTTAACAGATTAATATTGCTTTGCAAAATACAATTTACCCACTTCATAATATATATCTCTTGCACTGATTGTCTGATAAGTAACAAATAAGCGTGTATGTGAATGCCTTCAAAAAATGCCTTGATGACACTTAATGCTGAATTTACAATTAATAACAGATGCACACAATTAGGTATGTATTGAGTTCACCATGCATCCTAGTTCAGACAAGCTACAAAATAAATACTATAAGATGAAATAAGGGTGTGATGCTTCAGTCTCTCAGTTTAGGTGAATCTTTTCTTAACAGAAAAACATAGTAAATAAAGGGAAATTGTACAAACGTTTTAAAAAAATTATTTTAAAAAAAAACTAAAGTTGATGTTTTTGTCTTCCAGGAGCAAAAGACACCTTTCTTATATTGCGGTTAACTCCAGAAATCAAGTCAGGCATGAATGACTGAGCTGTTTGCGCCAAAGGTTCTCCAGAAACAGTGCACATAGAATAGACTCCAATCATGACCTATTTGATAGACATACCATGGAATTTAAGTTTTGTTAACATGCTACGAGGAATAAAATTGATCACGATCAGTAAATTCCATTGACAACCTCTTAAATTGCAATTTTCCAGGTACATTTATGAAGTTAAAAATTTGAGTATGATGCATAGTGAAATTGAAAAAATTACCTGGTGTGCTCCAAGTGTAATTGTTCCCAAGGAAGTAGCCATGTATGTAATAACTGTGTAAAATGCCACCTGACTTGACAAAGCAATGTGAGAACTTAATCTCTCATAAATTGAATAACATGAAAACAAAGCCCTAGATTGCACGCCTAAATTGAATTTCTCCCAATCTGATTTGCATAAAGATCATAATCAGAAGTAGGAAAGAATGGAGTGTTACTAACCTTGGACATCAATGTTAGAAGTACTGGACCAGCAAGACGAATAATTTGCAGCAGTTCCTCCAAAGAAGGAATGACTATAGCCAAGGGATTGTATCCTTTGTGATGAAGGGATCTTAGCATCAAAAATGCTCCAATAATCTAGGTTTTTTGTCAGGGAGCCAAGATGAAGTTAAGCACAGAATTTGAAAGTCGAATTTTAAAGATGACATTAATAAAATTATCTTATCTTATCTTATTAAAATTAGACAGATGAAAAAAAATCAACATTGACTCTTTCCTTGTTATAAAGGTGATAAACATAATTAGACTATGTAATTTATTACCTGAGAAGCTGCTGTTGCACATGCAGCTCCCGCAATCCCACACCGAAAAAATGCACATAGCAGAATAGTTGTTAGCAAGTTTATAAGACTTTGTATTCCCAGAACTTTCAATGGGCTCCATGAATCTTGCATACCCAAGCTGCCAGAAAATAAAAACACCATATTGACCAAATTAAAGACTTATTTGTATAAGAAAAATCAATTTATACATGTAGCACTTGTTGACATTCTTGAATCTTAACAAATGATGTTATTATGAAGCTTACATCCATAACTCAGAGAAGGCATGAGATCTACTACTATTTGCTACTCCTTTATTTTTTTTATGAGAACGTATTTTTTATATTACAAAAGAAACAATATATACAAAGGAGAAAATGGTACAACAAATAAACTCTGCCTTATTGAGATCATGTCCGCAATAAGGTCAGAGTAAGCTGAGGCTGAAATCTCTTTTGCATCTCTAACAAATAAGTAACCTTTAGCATTGACTTGGGCACATAAATCATCTAAATACATCTTTTGAAAGGACATGGAACAACTAAGACCTTCAAATTACAACGCAATTTCTAAATTCAAAACATAACTACAACCTAGATGTGATGCCATAAGCATCATAAGTCAAAAGAATAAGCTAATTCGAGCCACCAAGAAGAGTTGCTCTTCAATGAATGGAACCTTGGAGCATGTATGCAAATTTTTGCTGCATAATTTTTATTTCCAAAGAAAACCTAACAGGTAAACACAAGGGATGCTTCCCCACATTTGTGGATGGGCATTTCTAGTAAACCCTATTATCGCACAATTTGTACTTATTCCAAACTTCAAAGGAAAAGGTTAAGGGAAGGAAAATTGGCATAACGGAAGGTTATCCTATTACTGTCACCTAAACAGAATACCTCTTTCTATTTAGAGTTGATGGCCCAGGGGAGACGTCACCGGTGACCTAGGGGTTTGAGAAGGCAAAGGCTAAAGTGTCTATGAAACTATCCCCTCTCACAAGTCACACTGATCAGAAAGTCCCAAGGTTTTAACCAATGAAGTAATGAAGAATTAAGATGTACCTGCCGAGAACAAAGCAACAAAAAAATATATCTTTTGCAAGAGCAACTTGTTGTTAGTACTTCATAAAACCATGGACTTTATCAAATAAAGCAATAGTTGATATATGGTGAAGTAAATAGAAATTTAGAGAAGCAATGTTTATAAGACAGTAGCTTCACAATAAATGCCTTAAAATGGCTTCAAAATGACCAAGAATAATTACTCATCAATACCAAAGTACTAGCATTTGTCAGAAGCAAATAAGGCAGTGTATTAATCAACTTTTCAATTGCTTTTAGGTGCTTTTAGTGCTGCAATAGATGGCTGTAGCTTACTTTAGTAACAGCAGCAAATAGGTTAGTAGATTAGACTATTCTAAGGTTAGGAGTAGTTAGTAGAGAGCTCAAGGTAAAGGTTTTGATAGTAGTTTTGTCAATCACTCAATAGCAAGGCTCAGATCAGTGTTTTTTTTAGGGTAAATGGAGTCCTTTTAGGCAGGGGAAAATCTTGAAGGAACAAGTGATAATGAGAGAACTAGATCCAAGAGGGTTAATAATTGAAGTATTGGTAGCCCAAGGCTTCAATCACCAAACCCTAGGGGAAAAATGGCTACTAGGAAGTAGGTAACCCTAGGCCCTAGTAGTTTTCCTCCTTCTTTAGCTCAAAGATGAAGTAGATGACGGCTTAGATGAAGCAAAAACTGCTAAGGTGTTGCAATGGCATGGCCCTTAGCAAAGACTTCAAGAAAATCAGTTTTCTAGCATAATCTTGTAGGTGAAAGTTATTAAGGCAAGGACAATACATGTGCTTTAGCCTCCTAGGGTTTTAAGCTAGCAATTTCATAATCTTAGTATAAGTGCAAGATAAACATAACTATAACCATTCAATGAGGAAGAATTGCAGAAATTTTACTTACATTCACCAAGAATCATCTAGCAAATAGCCTAGTTGAACACTTCCACCAAGAAAAATGCCAAAATAGTCCTGTTATCCCTGATTTCTAAGGATAACTAGGAGATCATGTCTTGAGGCCCACAGGTCTTAGACATGGAGTACCGAGAGCAGGATTGACTTGAGCATAGCCCTGGAGGGCCCATCCTTCTCTTCTTTCATCAGACTTGTCTTGTCAGCAATAGCATCCATCACCATCGACCTGGTCTTGTATCGGAGAAGACTCTTGCTCCATGAGGTAATTGGTCCAGGTATCATGGTATGTGTCATTTTTTATCATTATAACCTTTAGATATATGCATCTTACTCATTTTATTTCTGACAACTGCTTGGATCTTACATTAACCCACTTGACCATGGTTGGGGGGATTGACAGGGTGTCCTAGCAAGCCTGTACCCATAGGTTTTGGTTTGCCGCCAGGGGGATTTCTGAAGAGCCATCGTCCGCTCCCATCATATCATCACTTTTACATCTTATCTCCCACTCACCTGTCCCATTCCCCTAGTCCGGGCATTAGGATGATCTGTTTGTGAGGTTGCACCTTATCTCGTGGGAAGAAGGGGCTAAAGGCCCAGAAGGTAAAAGCAGCTGGTAAAAGATAAAAGCCATAAAAATGAAACCTAGAGATGCCTCGCCCAGGGATCCCCGAGAAGGCAATAAAAGGCCTCTCAGCAAGAAACAAGAGGGACCCGAAGAAAAATAACAAAAAACAAGACCTAGCCAGGAGGATAGGGGGTCTCATCACGAGCCAGCCTATTATGTTCATGGGTACCTAACAGTATGACATTGCCACTATCTGGTTACCACGCCAGGGCAGTGACCTTTGGTTTTATGGCCAAGGGAAAGGGGGTCTCATCACGAGCCAGCCTTATCATCTCTGTGAAAGTGCTTGTGGGTAACATTGTCAGCTCTGGTCACCATGCTAAGGCGGTGTCCTCTAGTTAGTCCTTGAAATAAAAAAGAAAAAAAGCAAATAAACAAAAGAAAGAATAAAGGCAATAAAGGGCTTGGAAAAATTTGCATCCATGACGGGTACAGCTCGCCTTCTACAAAGGCACCCACAGGTAATATCATGCATCCCTGTCTCTCACTCTACCCATATGTCTGGACATCCCTTGACCGCATCACCTCGTTTTACATGGCTTGGATGATACCCCTTGGAGACTTTCCTTTCCTTATGGATACTAGCCCAATAGGGTATTTTGTCTTTTTCTTCGGCTTTGTATTGTAG
>JASDQU010193546.1:21258-38053 GCA_032191745.1 Picea mariana | reverse complement strand
ATCTTAAAACTATATATTGGCTAGAGTTTGGCTAGAATTCAGCACAGATACTTTTTTTTGATGAAATAAACATTACAATTTTTTTTAAAGTAAATCAAGTAATATCTCAAAATTATATATTAGCTAGAACTCAGCATAGATACTTTTTCGTTTGTTTCGAGGGATAGTAGGTTAGGCTAAGCCATTAGTAATTGGTGGCTTATCATAAGGGAAGGTGGTCATTTTCAAGTAGTGGAACCATTTAATGGAATTACTTGGCAGTGACATTATGGGAACCACTTGGTAGTGATATTATGGGAACCCCTTAACCCTAGGGCCATTGATAGTATGGTAATCTCTAAATTAATGAAACCATCTAACAGAGTGAAACCGCCACCTAACATAAGGACATCAATCATAAAGGAAGGTGATCATCTCTAAATTAATGAAACCAACTGCCACCTAACATAAGGACATCAATCATAAAGGAAGGTGATCATCTCTAAATTAATGAAACCACCACCTAACATAAGGACATCAATCATAAAGGAAGGTGGTCATCTGTAAGTAATGGGAACCACTTACACCTCTAAGGTTCCACTTACACCTCTAAAGTTACTGACATTATGGGAAAACCACTTACACCTAGGATCATTGACATTATGGTCATCTCTAAATTAATGAAACCACCACCACCTCCACCACCATCTAACATAAAGACACCAATGAAACCATAGGATCACTGACATTATGGTCATCTCTAAATTAATGACACCAATGAAACGGTAGGATCACTGACATTATGGTCATCTCTAAATTAATGAAACCAATGAAACCATAGGATCACTGACATTATGGTCATCTCTAAATTAATGAAACCACCACCACCTAACATAAGGTTACCAATGAAACAATAAGACATTATGGTCATCTCTAAATTAATGAAACTACCACCATCTAACATAAGGTCACCAATGAAACAATAAGATTTCTGACATTATAGTCATCTATAAATTAATGAAACCACCACCAACCACCACCACATAACATAAGGACACCAATAAAACCACCACCTAACACCACCACATAACATAAGGACACCAATAAAACCACCACCTAACATAAGGATACCAAAACCACTTAAACATAAAGAACACCACTGAAACATAAGGACATCCATAAAATACACCACTTAAACATAAAGACATCCAAATCCAAATTAAAAGGATAGCAAGGACACCAACACTCTTGTGTAAGTATAGCAAGGACACCAACACTCTTTAAGGATACCAACATCACTCCACCTATGATTGAGGGGTAACCAACAAACATTATAAATATAGCAACTTCCCTTCACTTATAATTGAGGGGTAACCACCAACCAAAAAAAACTCAAATGAAATATAACGAGAAAAGTTAAAAGGAAAGTGGAAAGAAAATCACAAGAAGAGAAGTGTACCTATCCATTTAAGTTGGAGCTTTGTCGATTTTGAGTATTAACCGAAGTTTTTATAGAGTGTAAATTTTTGGGTAAACTATGAAAACCCTTCGGTATGTTATGTATGTTTTTTTTTTTAAAGAGAATATGTTATGTATGATTTTTATTCTAACTATGATTTGTAGTCAAACCGTTTATTTCACATCATATATGAATTTTTAAAACAATGTTTTTTTTAAAATCATTTTTAATAATTAAAAAAAAATGTATAATCTTATAATGATGTAAAAAACGTGACAAGTAAGCTAAATTATAAAACAAAGTTAAATAGAATTAAATGGAAAAAGTTAGAAAATTACTAAAGATACCTTTAAAATATGTATAATTTTAAAATGATGTAAAAACAAGAGAAATAAGATAAATTGTTTCATTAAAGAGAAAAAAGAAATTAAATAGATCAATTAATAATAAGAGAAAAATGAAATAGATCAATTAATAATAAGATTAATAATAAGAGAAAAATTAAATGAAAAAAGTTAAATAGAAAATTGTTAAAGATATTTTAAAAACTTGAATTGGAAAATGTAAAAAAACAAAATAAATTGAAAATAATGATAAAAACATAAATTATTTTAATAAAGTAAAATAAAAATGAGATAGTGAAAAAATTTAGGATAAATGACCAAAAAAAGTTATTAAAGATACTTAAAAATAAAATGGGAAAATGTAAAGAAACAAAATAAATTAAAAAGAAAGATAAAAAATATATATATTTTAATAAAAAAAAAATAATAAAATAATGGAAAATTTAGAATAAATAAAAAAAATAAAACATAGATGGACAAATAAATTAAATAGAAATTTATTAAAGATGTTTAACAAAAATTAAATGGGAAAAATGTAAGGAAACAAAATGGGAAAAATGTAAAGAAACATAATAAATTAAAATGAAATATTAAAAAAAATGAAATTATTTTAATAAAAGAAGTAAAATAAAAATGAAATAATGGAAATGGGAAAAATGTAAAGAAACAAAATGGGAAAAATGTAAAGAAACATAATAAATTAAAAGGAAATATTAAAAAAAATGAAATTATTTTAATAAAAGAAGTAAAATAAAAACGAAATAATGAAAAAACTTAGGATAATAAAAAAATATAAGACATACATAGAAACAAAATTAAATAGAATATTATTAAAATGCTTAATAAAAATTAAATGGAAAAAATGTAAAGAAACAAAATAAATTAAAAGGAAAGATAAAAAAAAAGTAAAACAAAAATGAAATAATAAAAAAACTTTGGATAAAAATGATGATGATGATGTAAAGAAACTAGATAAATTAAAAGGAAAGATAATTAAAAAAATAAAAAATAATTTTAATAAAAAAGTAAAATAAAAATCAAATAATGGAAAAACTTTGGATAAAAATGATGACCATGATGATGATGTAAAGAAACCAAATAAGTTAAAAGGAAAGATAAAAAAAACAAACTATTTTAATAAAAAAACAAAATAAAAATGAAATAATGGAAAAGCTTTGGATGATGATGAGGATGAACAAAGTTCACTAAGATTGAATTGGTCTAATCAGACCTTAAGATGGTAAGTGATTACTTGTTATTCTTTATAATTTTGTTTCTGTGCTCCAAAAGCATTAAGAGAAGATTTCCAAGATCACCGTGGTTTTGTTGAGTTAAGAGGTTAGGAAGGTTGGTAGTGTGACAAATATTTTGAAAATGAGATCTAATCTGGGTATAGGCTAGACAATCTAAGAGAAAGTGTTTTTCATTTCAACCTCCTTAGTGTCACTCTTTCATCCCATGAGGTTTTAGGAATTGACCAATGCCCACTTTTATCATGAAGCTAGTGAGATTTTGTTCTTATCTTAGCAATGTTTATTTTTTTCTTTATACTCCTCAAAAAAGATAGATAATTTTGATCTTCTAGATTAGGGTTGATTACATCCTTATAATACCTTCACTTTTTTTTTTTCCTCTAACTCTTTATCACACCACATTTTCTCCTTAAATTTTGATTTAATGATATTTTTAATAGTATCTTTATTCTCTTTATCACACCACATTTTCTGCTTAGGAAGCCTCTTATCTTCCATGTTGTTTAATTTTTCTTATACATTAGGTATATAGTCATAGCCATGTTCTCTGTTGTCACAAGTGTCGACTCTAGGCTGTAATTGAGCCAAGCCTTAGCACATTTTAAATGAAAAAATAAGTTATCACTCAGAACTTGATTTGGGTTGTGTGCAAGTAAATTCCAAGATAACCACGAACCACTTTTGATTAGAAGCTGCCCCTTCCAACCCGAGAGGGATCTCTCGAATATATGTCATGATAGGATATCCAATAAACTTAACAGCGGGCAAATCTGTGGGTAACAAATAGTTTTGAGGTTTTTAGGGCTGATGGGTTGGATCGAGAGGTAGTCCATTGGGCATGGAGTCAAATAATCAAGTAAATAATAAGAGTGTTTCGGAAATGTAAATCCATGGAACAGAGGTGAGGTAGAAGCTGATTACAAAGAGAAAGATTTATAAAAGTATGGCAGCAGAATAAAGAGAAAACATATCAATACACAAGGAACACTTAGCAATGAGTGAATTCAAAGCATAAATCAACAGAAAAAGATGGTTGGGATAGAGCATCTAGCAGAGGATGAATTCTGAACCTTGATCGCTGCAAGAAACAACCTATAACCAGTCTGCAACAGAGCATTTAACAAAGGATGAATTCTGTTACAAAATAGTTACAAATCGAGAAGAAAAGATAGATGGAGTGATATTGAAACTAAGAAAATGGACAAACTCTGCAAGCAACATCACAAGAATCTCTGATATGGATAAAACATGCTTTTGCAATCTTTTATTAAATTGAAAATGAAATCTACACCCCAGGAGTACTACTCCTGTGTGTCTTCTCCCCCCCCATCCTCTCCCTCCTCCTCCCCCTCCCCTTTTTCTTCTTCAAGAAGATACAATAATATAAGTCTTTTGCCCCCTTTCGAATAACTAAAAAACGATTTGAATTACAAAAAAATCCCTCTGGAAATGAATCGGTATCTCATGTAGGTATTGAGGTCGAAATCCTTCCAAAAGACAACAACAGTTACCATCATTTTCAGAAACTTTTTGCCATTAGAAAACAGACCAAAATGCTGAAAACTGTGGCTGTGGTTATGGTTCTGTATCTCTCGACTCGTGACAGTTGTGTATAAATTAAAAGAGGTTTTTGTGCATATTTTTTTTCTGAGAAAAAACCTCTCTCATTTCCCTGAGATCCATTTCTATTTGCCCCAGATCTCCATTTTACAAACATGTGTCAAAACAGGAAAATATGAGATCCGAAAATTAGGGCTCGGAGATGGATTTGATTCTCCCAGTATGTGACACCTGTAGGAAAACTGAGAGAGGTTATTGATCTATGATGTGTTAGGCACAAAAAAATCCAACCGTTTCTCAAAATGATATTCCAGTCGCTCAGAATCATCATTTGAAAATGATGACTCAGCATAGTGAAAAACGCCACATTTATGAAAACGAACCTCATCTTGCGGGGGACTTGTGTCTGCCTTCCCAAGCTCCAAATGAAAATATGAATGCACCACTATAAATATTAGGATATGTACATGTCAATCGATCATTTGAGCGCGCAAAACGACCTCTCCACGACTGAGAAAACTGACTTTTTCTAAGGCAGTTTAGTCACTGGAAAAATTTTGCGATTTCGGTGGCTATCGGGCCAAAAACAAGGGTATCTTAGCTGCCAAAAGTCTTGGATTTTGGTGGCTAACAGTGCGATTTCAGAGCGTCGTAAGCCACCGAAAGTCCTGAAACCTCGATTTCGGGATTTCGGGTTTCGGGAAACAGAGCAGTGGTTAAAATCTTTACGTCGGCCAAACCTCCGATGGCCGAAACAAGTGTTATATTTATTTAAAAAATCACATTTGCTTTACGATGAATGATGTGATTCATCATCTTACCTTATAGAGATGACATAATGATTTCATCCACTTATGTCCATGTAAGAGATGTAAGAGTGTTATGTAATTTTTTCAACATTTTTTAATGGAGATGAGATTATTATTCCATTAACTTATATCCATTTATGTTTGTTTATGTAATCTTTGTTGTTGATTTCCATGTTGTGTTTTAGTGGTAGATATTGGAATTTTAGATACAATCACATTATAAAAGTATAATTTAAAGGTTTATTTCATTGAGTTGACTCACTAAGGTTATTGTTGATTGGACTATCTAATTGACCAAGGGAACTTGATGGCATCAAATGGGTCTACCTAGGGCATGTGTACCTCGATTCATTCATAGTCTTAACTTATGTGGACATTTGTGGGTTGTGGTCCCACACTTGAGGTTTTGATTGAAGAACCCAAATCTATATTTTAAGTATGTTTTAACATCATTTGTAATCAAGCAATTCACCATTTTGAAATTGTATTATATAGTTCATCATGCATTGTGATGATTCTCTAAATCTCGTGTTTGATTAAAATTAGGGTATCAAGGATATCCACACAACATCTTTGTCTCTTATGTTATTCTTGAGTTAATAATTTGGCTTTATGTTTTTCATGTGATTGTAAATGTGTTGAACCTGTACAAAATAGATCTAGCTGAGAATTGACATACACAGTTGCAGAGAAAATACGAGAAAATAGAACCARGAGAGAAAGAATGGAAGAATTCTCATTAACCAAATGAATGAATGATAATTTACACATGATATACTCTGTATAACTCAACTAATGCACACTGGAGGAGAAGCTAATGTKCCATAGTGGTGGTATAGAGTGATMTGGACACACACCARCAATTACGAGAGTAAACTGCCACCTAGTCTAGTCTCTCAGGCAGTTACGGGAGTGAATTACCACCTAGTCTRAGTTAACTAGTATATCAGTCTTTAGTTAATTSACTGAAACAGAGTGAAGTGAGGAKGAGATCAGGGAATCATGAGTAATGYGCTAGTCTAGTGATGATCCCAAGGATAATGTGCATTAGCTAGTGATGATCCTAATGATACATGGTGATAATTCCAATGTAGCATCTAGACTCCACTCAATTGATCAAACTGAAGAGAATATTCTCCTAGAGGAATATTCTCCCTAAACTTTAGGAGACTAAATAATGACTAATGAACATAGGGAAAACCTTATGAAAAAAAATCCTAGGTGTGTGTGAAGTACTCCAACACCCCCCCTTGAACATCATTATGGTGAAAATAAAGAATGGGTCTCAACAATAAGTTTATGTTAGGTACCCAAATACAAAAGATACACTGAAATAAAATGAGGAAAGAGGTAAAACCAAGCCCCCCCTTCAAAGTACAATGTATGTAAAAAGAAGAACTGACAATTGCTAGGAAACTGTGTCCTTCACTCCAAGACGACTGCGCAAAGAATGGAACTTCTGCTTAGTGAAGGCCTTGGTGAATATTTCTGCAGTCTATTCTAATGAAGGACATAACTGCAGGTCGATGATCCCCTCATGTACTAAGTCTCATATGTAGTGCATGTGGATCTCGATGTGCTTTTTCTGTTGCCTCTGAAATGGATCTCTACAGAACTTCAGAGTGCTTTGGTTGTCACACCAGATGACGATCGATTGATGAAACTGAATTCCCAACTCAATGAGAAAATTTTGTAGCCACATACCCTAAATGGTTATGTTAACTACCCCTTTGTACTCTGCCTCAACTGAAGATAGAGAAATAACAACCTGCTTCTTGCTCGAACAACAGATAGACTCAGAACCAAGACTAAGTGAGTAAGAAGATGTGGAATTGCGATCAATGCTATCACTAGCCTAGTCAGAATCAGTGAACCCAATGAGGTTCAATGTAGAGTCTATTGCATAGTGAATCCCAAAGGTGATGGTTCTCCGTACGCATCGAAGGATACACTTTTCATCCTTCAATGTAGCTCATGTGGCTCCTACATGAACCTAGAGACTGCTCCAACTTCATAAGAGTAGTTTGGTCTAGAGTGTGTGAGATACAAAAAGCTCCCCACTAGCTGTTTGTACAATGTACTTTCAACCAGTGGAGTGTCCTCGCCATCCTCAATTTTGACTCCTGATAGGAAAAAAGTCAGGGCAGACTTGCAGTTTGTCATGTAAAATATCTCAAGGAGATATCGTGCATACTTGGCCTGAGACAATTTGATGTCTGATGCATCCTGACTGATCTCGAGTCCAAGGAAGAAATGCAGTGGACCCATGTCTGTCATTATGAACTTTTCATGTAGAATCCTCTTGACTGCAACAATCGCTAAAGTCAAGCAACTGGTGATCAACAAATCATCAACATACAGAACTAGGAGTAGAAGTGAATCAACCATCCCAAGCATGTAAACATTCGGGTCTGATTTACAACGTACAAAGTTCCGTGACAACAGGTAGGAGTCCATCTTCGAATACCATGCCCTCAGAGTCTGCTTGAGGACATAAAGATACTTCTTCAGTCGACATACCAAAGATGAATCTTGCATAAATCCCTGGGGCTGCTCCATATATAGATCTCCTCAGAGAGATCACTCTGAAGAAATTCATTCTTCATGTTGAAACAAAGTTTTTTTTTTCTTCTCTAAATCAAAACCTCCTTTTGCCTGATTATGGAGCCACCCTTAATTCAAAAAGAAGTCAAAAGGTCTTTCAGAAATTTCAGTTTTCGGAGTTCGGTCGTTCACGAAGTATGTTTTTTAACAACAATTCCTAAGTCCCGGTGTCGAAGTCTCGAAAAGTGATGGTTTAAAAGGAATTTAATCGATCTTAAAAGTAATGATTAAAAACGTTAATGGCTTTCCAAGCCTTCCGCATGTTCTTTTTCGGTAATCTCAACTCAAACAACTTTTAAAGTCCCGACGCGCTGATCACGAAGTACCTTTTAATCATGATTAATTAAGTTTTAAACTTTTTTACGAATCGATAATCAGTCGTAATTCGAGAAATCAAGAGTCGACCTTGAGTCTCTTTAAAATCCCGATCCCCAAAGTCGCGAAACTCTTAAAAGATAATGCTAGGTTTATTAAGAAGTAAGAAGGTTTAACGATAATAAACTTCATTGCGATTTCGCGATTCGGGATTTCTGGTGTTATGCCTCTTGGGGACACGATGTTTGAAACTTCGAAACATGAAATCCTGAAAGAATTAAGCGCTTAAACACAGATTAACTTAACTTTAAAGTGGGATTAATGATAATTAATAGCTTTTCGTGTTTCTCTATTCGAGAGTTTTCAATGACATTCCTTTCGAAATCCCAGTTTTGAATCGCAGATATGTGGCAGTCTCTATAACGGATTAATGAAGATATTTTGAACATAGAGTGCATATCTCCAGGCGTACCATCTCTGTTAAAGAATTTAACTTTTCAGTACTATAAATTTAAGACAAGTTAAAGGTAAATAAAGGTCTGTTATTTCAAATTTCATTTTCACTTTCAGACTAGGAGCGAGTTATATTTAGAAGAACTCACGCATTTCTTCTCTGCAACAGGTTTTCATTTAGCATAGACACCATGGCACCCAGAAAAGTGCCTAAGAAGAGTGAAGAAGCAGGTGGAAGCTCAAATCCAGATGGAGATGTGGTATTAGACACTACGCCACATGCTGTGGATTCAATCAAATCTTGGAGGCAGATTTTTGAGAGTTTGGACTATGAGATTAGGAATTGCCCCGATGATTTCGGAAATGAAAGGACTGAAAATAAACTCAGAAACATAGTAGAGTCTGTGTTGCACAAAATAGTCACACGGTCGAGACTCGTGTCGTATAATGACATGGTATGCGGGGCTTTAGAAAAAACCGATGTTCCGACAATGAGCATTCAAAACAGCCAAGGGGTCATCATCGACTCATTCAGACTCGAGCACATACAAGTAATGTATAAACTACCCCCTACTTCTAAATAAATTTATAATGCTGAATTCATAGCGGAATTTCAAAGAAAGGAGTGCACAAAATTCGATCAAACATATCCAAATATAATCAAAGACTGGTGGGGAATTCCAGCAAGATTTAGAGATGATACCCACGGTAGCTATGCCACAGCTTCGTTAAACGAATACATGGTTTATATAGCCTTGATGCTATGTAGACTTTTCGGGAGGAAAAACCCTACCCATTTCCTGGCAGAATGGGTGTCACTTCTACACGAAGTAGCCGAGGGTTTCAACTTCAACTGGGGGAAAATTTTATCCGACAATCTAGCTAGTGAAGTTCCAGAGTACCAAATAGCAAAATCAAAAGGCCAACCTACAGATTTTTACATGTCTGCCTATATTATGGATGTGGTTTGTTACATGACTACATTCCCTTTGATGAGCTGGAGCGGGAACCCAGCCTGTGAGGAGCCCATTCATGTTTATAATTCTAAGCTATGGGAGGAGAATGATAAAGATGTCTTTTACAAAATCTGTCACTACGTAGTGATACCTTTGCACCAAATTTTGTATGGCTATGCACCCCCTCGTATTTCAGAGAAAATCGTGGGAAATCTTAGGGAGATCGCAGATTGGTTTATTGAAGAGGGTTTTTCCTATGTCAGGGTTTTCGGGTGCTCGATTCCTCCTCACGCACTTCCGAAGTTCCTTCTCGACAGATTGGTGTGCAGGGAGGTGGCCTACCAAATAGTAACTGGTGGCATTGGCACATAATTGAAAGCGGCTTAGAAGAAGTTCTGGCTGATTTTTCCTGTACAGATTGGGAAGTATTCATTACTTAACTTGGGTCATGCCAAGGTAGAAGCTGTAGCACTGGATGACATCAAATTAGTAGACCTTGAACTCAGAAAACATGACCCTTATCAAATTGTAGGAAATCACCTTACTCACTGCAACATGAAAATGTAAAAACATGAGGTTTCTCCCTGCGATGACATGTTCAAGGGAGCTAGGACCTATGAAGAAGTATTAGGCAGAGTTCTGGCATTATCACCCGAACTACAAACTAGCTTTCTGACTTTCTAGAAGCACCGACGAAGCGGTTTGCCAAAGATATTACAAGAAGAATCAACAACCCCTCCTCCAGCTCAAGGAAGTGTTCCCCCAGGTTTCAGATCAGAGGCTCATGATAAAGAGACTACATAAGAAAATCCAAAGAAGACTGAAGTGTCCTCACAAAAAGCAGAAGCTTCACAATCAAAGAATCCAGGGTCTGAAACAAGTTCTAAATTTGAGACTCCTTTAAAGTCGAGTCAAACGATTCCACTTTCATCATCAACTATTCTTGTTGATATCTCCAAAACAACAGGAGAAACTCAATCTTCAGAATTGGGCAGCCCTATTGCATCATTAACTCCTATACAATCAACCTTCGGGATCCCCCATATGCAAGTCATGTATGCAAGTGACCTTACTCCTATCTCTAGAGAAGAGATACCCCTCTCTGACTACTTTCAGTAAGAAGAGGAAGGCAATATTAAAGTAGGAAATGCATCTGAGAGAAGGCACAATGGTGAAGAAACACAGAGTGCTCGTAGATGGGAAAAACCAAGAAGAGGAAGACTTCGCCACATAAGTAGCAGGCTCTATGGGAGCTTTGGAAACTGCCAATTTATTTTCAGTTGACTCTCTGAAAACAAGGCTGAAGCAGAAAAATCAAATGATAGCTCAGTTGTAGGACCAAATAAGGCACACAAAAAATAATATTCGAGAGGAGGTAAACCAAAGAGTTGAAAATTCTAGGACTGCCGACAAACAAGAAATGCAATTGTTGAAATCTAGTTTAGATGAAGCAAACAAGAAGATGCAAATGAGTCAAGTACAGGTTATTCGGCAGGAGGAATTAGTGAGAAAACTACAGGCTGACTTGAAGTCTATTGAAGGAAAAGTTGTGAATATAAAAGCATTTCAATCCCAAGCACTAGAGGTGCATGAGAAACTTCAAGTAGAACAACAAAACATGCTTTCTAAGATAGAAACCATTCAAAACTATTTCCTAGAAATAAGCCACTCACTGGATAACATTGCTTTCAAGGAGAAAGAGGGTACAACAGCTCACACTGCTTTTCAAAAGGAAGTAGCATTTTCGGCTAGAGAGGAAGTACCAGCAATTCCGAATTTGATTGTAGAAGAACAGAGTAGGGGAGATATCATATGAAAAACATGGGAGACCAATATTGCCGAAAGTAGGAAAATGGCAAGAGAAGTTAAGAAAGAATGTGAAGAAGTGTTTGATAAGCTAGATACAAAAACACTGGGCATTGGTGAAGGTGATTTTCCTGGGCTATTAGGATAGATCAATGTCGTGAGGCACCAACTGCATATCAAGGAGAGATGGAATGAAGCCCAGCTCGAGATCTCACAATTGAAGCAACTTAACATCGCCCAAATGGATAAATGACTAATAAAGCCAAATCTACAGTTGCATTCGACAAAGTTTGAAAAGGTAAAGATTGAAGACATGCTACCCCAAATTCAGAGAAAGTTGTATGTGTTTGAAACAAAGGATACGATAGAACCTTCCATAAATTTGGCGTAGTTTCTTGGTAGGTGCGTCGAGTGTGTTGGGCTGAGCGAAGGAAGCGCTTCAAAGAAATGATGAAATAACGCATGTATGCTCGTTTTTGTCCAACTGTTAGAAAAGCAAAAGTAACCGAGCAAAATGGTTCAAATTCTATATTCTGTAAACATTAGCACGGAGGAGATTAGGAGACTACCAACCGTCTAGGGTTGATGTTTTTCTTATATAAATACAATTTTGAAAGTGATACCAAGGGCGTGTTTTTGGCTGATTGTAGCAGAAAAGTTCTTCATTATGCCAAAATTAATACAAATGCAAGTCAGAGATTCGAGACCCCGTCAAGTTTGAGTTATGTGTTCCTATGTTATTTCATATTTAACTTCATTTCGTATGTATCTTTGATGAATGTGTAGCTACAATTTAGTACAACTTCTACTGTGGTGATTGAATTTTTTAGTGATCTAATCGTTTACAGTTTTTCCTCTATATCGGCTATCAACACTTACAAGACCTGTGAATGACTTAGACTATTATATTTGATGCTTCATTAAAGTTTTTTCTTATCTTTTTTCTTCCTCTGTCATAGTGTGATATTCTTCCTTGATCGAAGCCTCACATTGTTCCAAAACTTTATGTTTTCTTTCATTCCATGAATGGTTTTCAGTTTAACTCAAATGCGGGAAACAACCTTTGATTTTGGTACACTATTAATTCAAGATTCGGGAAATTTTCTCATGCAATCTAAAAATAAGCAACCAATTCTTAAAACTTTCCTCCTCCATGACTGTACCAGTTACAAGATAGCCCAACATTGAACCCGGTCTCACAGATTAGACTAGTATTGCCTTAAACTTTTTCAATACTATCTTAAAATCTGCCACCACCCGGGTTGAACTTGAACGCTCATGGGTGGCCATTGAGCAGAACATCAGTGTCCAGGAACAATTGGAAGCTAGACAAAGACAACTCAGAAATTAACCATAGCTCCTTGTTCGTTTAAAAGGGTTGTCTTTTCCTTTCTTTATATCACAAACCCTCTTTCGGATGCCTAGACTTTGTACTCTCCAGCCTTAAGTATAAACTCTGGAACAACACTTCACATCCATCTAATGGGCTTCCCATCCCTTGGCTGCTGCAATGGAAAGTTTCAAACCTATGGAATCCATCTTCACTACTGGAGCGAAGGTCTCATCATAGTCAATGCCATGCACCCGTTGAAAGCCTTTGGAAACTAGCCTAGCTTTGTATCTTCTAACCTGTCCATCCCCTCTGTTCTTCGTCCTACAGACCCATTTGCACCTGGTAAGTTTCCTTTCTGAAGGAAGGGGAAATAGATCCCAAGTCTAGTTCTTCAGGAGGGATTTGTACTCCTCCTGCATGGTGGATTCCCAAAAGGGGTTTCTAGCAGCCTTGCCATAAGACTGTGGATATGACGACTGAACCAAGAAAATATGCATGGGTGGAATTGATTCAGTGGCAGTGAGTGAAAAAGGAGGCTCCTCGAAATCAGATCGAGTCTTCCTAGTATCAACTAGATCCCTTGCATCCTGAAGAGTAGTCTTGGCCCACTCGGGTCTCTGCTCTGGCTCTACATTTTGATCTGTATGTACTGACTCTGCATATGACTGTACTGACTATGTATCTGGATCATATGAATCATCTGAATCAGAACTCCCATTTGAGGAAGAGTCTGCATGTGCATGCTCATCATCTCTGACAAGTGGAAGAACAAAGGTGCCTGCATGCGGCTGCTGAGGTACATGCGAGACACTTTCCTCGAATTGGACACTACTCTTAATGATGAGCCGGTCCGATGAAATATCAATGAGTCTGTATCCCTTCACACCGTCAGGGTATCCAAAAAAGATACACTATGTGCTCTATGGATCAAGTGCCTTCCTCTTCTTAGAAGGAATCCTGGCCCATGCACGTGAACTGAAAATACGAAAGTGGGTCACTTCTAGTTTGAGGCCGCTCCAAGCCTCGTAGGGTGTCTTATCCTTGACACATCTATGGGGATATTTTTTTTGGATGTAGGTTGAACAATTAAGTGCTTCGGCCTATAATCTCCGTGGAAGTGACTTTGCATGTAGCATGCAAGATGCCATTTCTTTTAGAGATCCATTTTTCTGCTCAACAACTCCATTTTGCTGTGGAGTATAGGGAATCATGTGTTGCAACTGAATCCCTACCTCATGACAAAGATTTTGTATCTCATGGTTGAAATACTCTCCCTCGTTATCTGTTCAAAGGACTTCGATTTTCTTTCCTGACTGTGTCTCAACAAGGGCTTTGAAATATTTGAGGTGTTGAAAGACCTCTGATTTTTTCCTGAGAAAGTAAATCCATGTGAAGCGTGATAAAACATCAAAAAAAATGAGCACATACATTGCTTTACTAATTTATGGATGCAGAAAAGGTCCCATGAGGTCACTATGGTTCAGATCTAAAGGAAAGGAAGCCTTCTGAGTCTTTCCTTTGTCGAATTTCTCTTGAGGGTGTTTTCCAAGAAGACATCCCTCGCAAATTCCTTTGGAGAAGTGGATGTCGGATAGACCATCAACCATTCCCTACTTGCTAAGCTGTTACATATATCTGAAATTTAAATGCCCGAACCTTTCATGCCATATCCTACTGCTTTCGTTAGCATGGGTAAGCAGTAATGCATAACCTGGTTCAATAAATTTAGAAAATATGTAGAGTCTATATTGATGATTTACCTCACCGATAGCAACCCTGGAATTGGTTTGCATGTCATATATATCCACTGCATCAGGTGTGAATATTAATCTCTTTCCGGTGCTGGAGTTTGTCATCTAATACACAGAGAGAAGATTGACAGAAAGTTTGGGAACGTGTAGCACATTCTCGAAGCTTTCGTTTGTGAGTTTAATCCTTCCTTTGACAATGACCTTGATTGAAGAGTTGTCCCCCATCAGAATAGGAGGACCTTTGCATGCATCCAATGAAGAATACAATTATTTTGTAGCAGCCATGTGGTGTGATGCTCTTGAATATACGATCAAAGAATCGGGAAAGAAATTGATGGCAATTGAAGCATGGATAGAATTTCCTTTCTTAGGATTCTGATCTTCTAGCTTCTTCTTCTTGGCTCCCCCGAGGATGCGATGTCCAAGGTTGTTTTGCTGAAGTATTTGGGTCATTAGATCTATCTATTTCTACATACATGCGGATTCTGGATGGAATCCTTTATGGAAGTAAGTGCATTTCTCCCCTTTTCTTCCCTTTCCCTTTTTGGATCCGGAGGCATTGTGGAAGGGTTTTGAGTACCCTTCCTTCTTTGGATTTTCATGTTCTTTCCTTTTGTCTTTGTCTTTATATTTTTGATATTGATGACTGCTACCATCTTGCACAGTAAGTGCATGTGCCTTTGGGCCTTTGATTTTTCCCATATTTATGAGCTTTCTCTGCTCTTGTGTCAGAGACTCAATAAATTCCTCAAGAGAGGGCATCTTCCAGGTAGATCCAGATGTGAATCTAAYTRAATGAAATGTGGATCCCGAAAGCTTTGAGTTGCGACAACAAATCCTTATATTTGGTAAAGAAATCTTGGAGATTGTYGAAGGTTTTTTGATACAATGTGAGCAATTCCACCTCGATCAAGTGTCCCTTCATCTCGTCCTGTTTGCCAAAAATCCMTTCCATGGCGGTCCAGGCTTCATTGGGGGTTTGACAGGAGGATATGTGAAAGAGGAGTTCAGGAGAAATGAGACCGCAAAGTTTTCCAAACGTTTCATCCATTTGATTTAGATACTTGGATTTTTCTATGGCTGATTTGGTTCTGTCTTTGTGTTCATKGTTAACCTGTACAATCCTCTACTTTGAATATGCATGATCATCTTCTCCTTCCATGCAAATAAKTTGTATGGTGTAAGAATGAATTCTTTTGAAAATTCCATTTTTCTGCTGTCTTCAATCTTCGGTACCTGSAMAAATAATTTGGCGTGTMTTTTCCCTAGTAGTTCGTTGTCTCTAATATCATGTAAATGTGTTGAGCCTGCACATAATAGATCTAGTTGGGAATTGACATACATAGTTGCAGAGAAAATATGAGAAAATAGAAGCAGGAGAGAAAGAATGGAAGAATTCTCATTRACCAAATGAATGAATGATAATTTACACATGATATACTTTGTATAACTCAACTAATGCGCATTGGAGGAGAAGCCAATGCACTATAGTGGTGGTCTAGAGTGATCTGGACACACACCAACAATTATGGGAGTAAACTGCCACCTAGTCTAGTCTCTCAGGAAGTTACGGGAGTGAATTGCCACCTAGTCCGAGTTAACTAGTCTATCAGTCTTCAGTTAACTCACTGAAACAGATTGAAGTGAGGAGGAGATAATGGAATCATGAGTAATTCTCTAGTATGGTGACGATCCCAAGGAAAATGCGCATTAGCTGGTGATGATCCCAATGCTGCATGGTGATAATCCCAATTTAGCATCTAGACTCCACTCAACTGATCAAACTGAAGTGAAAACTGAAGAGAATATTCTCTTAGAGGAATGTTATCCCTAAACTTTAGGATAGGGGATAATGAATAATAAACATAAGGAAAACCTTAGGAAAAAGAAATCCTATGCATGTGTGAATTACTCCAACAATGATAATACTAATTATATGAGCTTCTAAGTTTTGACTCTATGATCTAGTTATACCTGAATTCTAACATGGTATCATACCTTTATTCAATGAGGATTGAAACTTATCATGATTGATATATGTGATCTTTAGGCCTTGTGAGCATGGTTGTTTGAATTCCTTGTGTGGATGGAAATTTATGAATGACGTGATCTGTACCATCCATGTTTCTTGCATAAAGTAGAGTTGAGATGCTCTTTGGATGTGTGGTTGGTG
>JASDQU010193546.1:5696-16866 GCA_032191745.1 Picea mariana | reverse complement strand
GAAAGAAAATCGAAGTCCTTTGAACAGATAACGAGGGAGAGTATTTCAACCATGAGATACAAAATCTTTGTCATGAGGTAGGGATTCAGTTGCAACACATGATTCCCTATACTCCACAACAAAATGGAGTTGTTGAGCGGAAAAAAGGATCTCTAAAAGAAATGGCATCTTGCATGCTACATGCAAAGTCACTTCCACAGAGATTATAGGCCAAAGCACTTAATTGTTCAACCTACATCCAAAACAAATATCCCCATAGATGTGTCAAGGATAAGACACCCTACGAGGCTTGGAGCGGCCTCAAACTGGAAGTGACCCACTTTCGTATTTTCAGTTCACGTGCATGGGCCAGGATTCCTTCTAAGAAGAGAAAGGCACTTGATCCATAGAGCACATAGTGTATCTTTTTTGGATACCCCGACGGTGTGAAGGGATAAAGACTCATTAATATTTCCTCGGACCGGCTCATCATTAAGAGTAGTGTCCAATTCAAGGAAAGTGTCTCGCATGTACCTCAGCAGCCGCATGCAGGCACCTTTGTTCTTCCACTTGTCAGAGATGATGAGCATGCACATGCAGACTCTTCCTCAAATGGGAGTTCTGATTTAGATGATTCATATGATCCAGATACATAGTCAGTACAGTCATATGCAGAGTCAATACATACAGATCAAAATGCAGAGCCAGAGCAGAGACCCGAGTGGGCCAAGACTACTCTTCAGGATGCAAGGGATCTAGTTGATACTAGGAAGACTCGATCTGATTTCGAGGAGCCTCCTTTTTCACTCACTGCTACTGAATCAATTCCACCCATGCATATTTTCTTGGTTCAGTCATCATATCCACAGTCTTATGGCAAGGCTGCTAGAAACCCCTTTTGGGAATCCACCATGCATGAGGAGTACAAATCCCTCCTGAAGAACCAGACTTGGGATCTATTTCCCCTTCCTTCAGAAAGGAAACTTACCAGGTGAAAATGGGTCTGTAGGATGAAGAACACAGGGGATGGACAGGTTAGAAGATACAAAGCTAGGCTAGTTTCCAAAGGCTTTCAACAGGTGCATGGCATTGACTATGATGAGACCTTCACTCCAGTAGTGAAGATGGATTCCATACGTTTGAAACTTTCCATTGCAATAGCCAAGGGATGGGAATCCCATTAGATGGATGTGAAGTGTTGTTCCAGAGTTTATACTCAAGGCTGGAGAGTACAAAGTCTAGGCATCCGAAAGAGGGTTTGTGATATAAAGAAAGGAGAAGACAACCCTTTTAAAAGGAAAAGGAGCTATGGTTAATTTCTGAGTTGTCTTTGTCTAGCTTCCAATTGTTCCTGGACACTGATGTCCTGCTCAATGGCCGCCCATGAGCGTTCAAGTTCAACCCGGGTGGTGGAAGATTTTAAGATAGTATTGAAAAAATTTAAGGCAATACTAGTCTAATCTGTGAGATCGGGTTCAATGTTGGGCTATCTCGTAACTGGTACAGTCATGGAGGAGGAAAGTTTTAAGAATTGGTTGCTTATTTTTAGATTGCATGAGAAAATTTCCCGAACCTTGAATTAATAGTGTACCAAAATCAAAGGTTGTTTCCCGTATTTGAGTTAAACTGAAAACCATTCATGGAATGAAAGAAAACATAAAGTTTTGGAACAATGTGAGGCTTCGATCAAGGAAGAATATCACACTATGACAGAGGAAGAAAAAAGATAAGAAAAAACTTTAATGAAGCATCAAATATAATAGTCTAAGTCATTCACAGGTCTTGTAAGTGTTAATAGCCGATACAGAGGAAAAACTGTAAACGATTAGATCACTAAAAAATTCAATCACCACAGTAGAAGTTGTACTAAATTGTAGCTACACATTCATCAAAGATACATACGAAATGAAGTTAAATATGAAATAACATAGGAACACATAACTCAAACTTGACGGGGTCTGGAATCTCCGACTTGCATTTGTATTAATTTTGGCAAAATGAAGAACTTTTCTGCTACAATCGGCCAAAAACACGCCCTTGGTATCACTTTCAAAATTGTATTTATATAAGAAAAACATCAACCCTAGACGGTTGGTAGTCTTCTAATCTCCTCCGTGCTAATGTTTACACAATATAGAATTTGAACCGTTTTGCTCGGTTACTTTTTCTTTTCTAACAGTTGGACAAAAACGAGCATACATGCGTTATTTCATCATTTCTTTGAAGCGCTTCCTTCACTCGGCCCAACACACTCGATGCACCTACCAAGAAACTACGCCAAATTTATGGAAGGTTCTATCGTATCCTTTGTTTCAAACACATACAACTTTCTCTAAATTTGGGGTAGCATGTCTTCAATCTTTACCTTTTCAAACTTTGTCGAATGCAACTGTAGATTTGGCTTTATTAGTCATTTATCCATTTGGGCGATGTTAAGTTGCTTCAATTGTGAGATCTCGAGCTGGGATTCATTCCATCTCTCCTTGATATGCAGTTGGTGCCTCACAACATTGATCTATCCTAATAGCCCAGGACAACCACCTTCACCAATGCCCAGTGTTTTTGTATCTAGCTTATCAAACACTTCTTCACATTCTTTCTTAACTTCTCTTGCCATTTTCCTACTTTCGGCAATATTGGTCTCCCATGTTTTTCATATGATATCTCCCCTAATTTGTTCTTCTACAATCAACTTCGGAATTGCTGGTACTTCCTCTCTAGCCGAAAATGCTACTTCCTTTTGAAAAGCAGTGTGAGCTGTTGTAGCCTCTTTCTCCTTGAAAGCAATGTTATCCAGTGAGTGGCTTATTTCTAGGAAATAGTTTTGAACGGTTTCTATCTTAGAAAGCATGTTTTGTTGTTCTACTTGAAGTTTCTCATGCACCTCTAGTTCTTGGGATTGAAATGTTGTTATATTCACAACTTTTCCTTCAATAGACTTCAACTCAGCCTGTAGTTTTCTCACTAATTCCTCCTGCCGAATAACCTGTACTTGACTCATTTGCATCTACTTGTTTGCTTCATCTAAACTAGATTTCAACAATTGCATTTCTTGTTTGTCGGCAGTCGTGGAATTTTCAACTCTTTGGTTTACCTCCTCTCGAATATTATTTTTTGTGTGCCTTATTTGGTCCTGCAACTGAGCTATCATTTGATTTTTCTGCTTCAGCCTTGTTTTCAGAGAGTCAACTGAAAATAAATTGGCAGTTTCCAAAGCTCCCATAGAGCCTGCTACTTATGTGGCGAAGTCTTCCTCTTCTTGGTTTTTCCCATCTACGAGCACTCTATGTTTCTTCAATATTGTGCCTTCTCTCAGATGCATTTCCTGCTTTAATATTGCCTTCCTCTTCTTACTGAAAGTAGTCAGAGAGGGGTATCTCTTCTCTAGAGATAGGAGTAAGGTCACTTGCATACATGACTTGCAGATGGGGGATCCCGAAGGTTGACTGTATAGGAGTTAATGATGCAATAGGGCTGCCCAATTCTGAAGATTGAGTTTCTCCTATTGTTTTGGAGATATCAACAAGAATAGTTGATGATGAAAGTGGAATCGTTTGACTCGACTTTAAAGGAGTCTCGAATTTAGAACTTGTTTCAGACCCTGGATTCTTTGATTGTGAAGCTTCTTCTTTTTGTGAGGACACTTCAGTCTTCTTTGGATTTTCTTATGTAGTCTCTTTATCATGAGCCTCTGATCTGAAACCTGGGGGAACACTTCCTTGAGCTGGAGGAGGGGTTGTTGATTCTTCTTGTAATATCTTTGGCAAACCGCTTCGTCGGTGCTTCTAGAAAGTCAGAAAGCTAGTTTGTAGTTCGGGTGATAATGCCAGAACTCTGCCTAATACTTCTTCATAGGTCCTAGCTCCCTTGAACATGTCATCGCAGGGAGAAACCTCATGTTTGTACATTTTCATGTTGCAGTGAGTAAGGTGATTTCCTACAATTTGATAAGGGTCATGTTTTCTGAGTTCAAGGTCTACTAATTTGATGTCATCCAGTGCTACAGCTTCTACCTTGGCATGACCCAAGTTAAGTAATGAATACTTCCCAATCTGTACAAAAAAAATCAGCCAGAACTTCTTCTGAGCCGCTTTCAATTATGTGCCAATGCCACCAGTTACTATTTGGTAGGCCACCTCCCTGCACACCAATTTGTCGAGAAGGAACTTCGGAAGTGCATGAGGAGGAATCGAGCACCCGAAAACCCTGACATAGGAGAAAACCTCTTCAATAAACCAATCTGCGATCTCCCTAAGATTTCCCACGATTTTCTCTGAAATACGAGGGGGTGCATAGCCATACAAAATTTGGTGCAAAGGTATCACTACATAGTGACAGATTTTGTAAAAGACATCTTTATCATTCTCCTCCCATAGCTTAGAATTATAAACATGAATGGGCTCCTCACAGGCTGGGTTCCCACTCTAGCTCATCAAGGGAATGTAGTCATGTAACAAACCACATCCATAATATAGGCAGACATGTAAAAATCTGTAGGTTGGCCTTTTGATTTTGTTGTTTGGTACTCTGCAACTTCACTAGCTAGATTTTCGGATAAAATTTTCCCCCAGTTGAAGTTGAAACCCTCGGCTACTTCGTGTAGAAGTGACACCCATTCTGCCAGGAAATGGGTAGGGTTTTTCCTCTCGAAAAGTCTACATAGCATCAAGGCTATATAAACCATGTATTCGTTTAACAAAGCTGTGGCATAGCTGCCGTGGGTATCAGCTCTAAATCTTGCTGGAATTCCCCACCAGTCTTTGATTATATTTGGATATGTTTGATCGAATTTTGTGCACTCCTTTCTTTGAAATTCCGCTATGAATTCATCATTATAAATGTATTTAGAAGTAAGGGGTAGTTTGTACATTACTTGTATGTGCTCGAGTCTGAACGAGTCGATGATGACCCCTTGGCTGTTTTGAATGCTCATTGTCGGAACATCGGTTTTTTCTAAAGCCCTGCATACCATGTCATTATACGACATGAGTCTCGACCGTGTGACTATTTTGTGCAACACAGACTCTACTATGTTTCTGAGTTTATTTTCAGTCCTTTCATTTCCGAAATCATCGGGGCAATTCCTAATCTCATAGTCCAAACTCTCAAAAATCTGCCTCCAAGATTTGATTGAATCCACAGCATGTGGTGTAGTGTCTGATACCACATCTCCATCTGGATTTGAGCTTCCACCTGCTTCTTCACTCTTCTTAGGCACTTTTCTGGGTGCCATGGTGTCTATGCTAAATGAAAACCTGTTGCAGAGAAGAAATGCGTGAGTTCCTCTGAATATAACTCGCTCCTAGTCTGAAAGTGAAAATGAAATTTGAAATAACAGACCTTTATTTACCTTTAACTTGTCTTAAATTTATAGTACCAAAAAGTTAAATGCTTTAACAGAGATGGTACGCCTGGAGATATGCACTCTATGTTCAAAATATCTTCATTAATCTGTTATAGAGACTGCCACATATCTGCGATTCAAAACTGGGATTTTGAAAGGAATGTCATTGAAAACTCTCGAATAGCGAAACACGAAAAGCTATTAATTATCATTAATCCCACTTTAAAGTTAAGTTAATCTGTGTTTAAGCCCTTAATTCTTTCGGGATTTCATGTTTCGAAGTTTCAAACATCGTGTCCCCAAGAGGCATAACACCAGAAATCCCAAATCGCAAAATCGCAATGAAGTTTATTATCGTTAAACCTTCTTACTTTTTAATAAACCTAGCATTAGCTTTTAAGAGTTTCGCGACTTTGGGGATCGGGATTTTAAAGAGACTCAAGGTCGACTCTTGATTTCTCGAATTACGACTGATTATCGATTCGTAAAAATTTTTAAAACTTAATTAATCATGATTAAAAGGTACTTCGTGATCAGTGCGTCAGGACTTTAAAAGTTGTTTGAGTTGAGATTACCGAAAAAGAACATGCGGAAGGCTTGGAAATCCATTAACGTTTTTAATCGTTACTTTTAAGATCGGTTAAATTCCTTTTAAACCATCACTTTTCGAGACTTCGACACCGGGACTTAGGACTTGTTGTTAAAAAACATACTTCGTGAACGACCGAACTCCGAAAACCAAAATTTCTGAAAGACCTTTTGACTTCTTTTTGAATTAAGGGCGGCTCCATAATCAGGCAAAAGGAGGTTTTGATTTAGAGAAGAAAAAAAAAACTTTGTTTCAACATGAAGAATGAATTTCTTCAGAGTGATCTCTCTGAGGAGATCTATATGGAGCAGCCCCAGGGATTTATGCAAGATTCATCTTTGGTATGTCGACTGAAGAAGTATCTTTATGTCCTCAAGCAGACTCTGAGGGCATGGTATTCCAAGATGGACTCCTACCTGTTGTCACGGAACTTTGTACATTGTAAATCAGACCCGAATGTTTACATGCTTGGGACGTTTGATTCACTTCTACTCCTAGTTCTGTATGTTGATGATTTGTTGATCACCAGTTGCTCAACTTCAGTGATTGTTGCAGTCAAGAGGATTCTACATGACAAGTTCATAATGACAGACATGGGTCCGCTGCATTTCTTCCTTGGACTCGAGATCAGTCAGGATGCATCAGACATCAAATTGTCTCAGACCAAGTATGCACGATATCTCCTTGAGAGATTTTACATGACAAACTGCAAGTCTGCCCTGACTTTTTTCCTATCAGGAGTCAAACTTGAGGATGGCGAGGACACTCCACTAGTTGAAAGTACATTGTACAAACAGCTAGTGGGGAGCTTGTTGTATCTCACACACTCTAGACCAAACCACTCTTATGAAGTTGGAGCAGTCTCTAGGTTCATGTAGGAGCCACATGAGCTACATTGAAGGATGAAAAGTGTATCCTTCGATGCGTACAGAGAACCATCACCTTTGGGATTCACTATGCAATAGACTCTACATTGAACCTCATTGGGTTCACTGATTCTGACTAGGCTAGTGATAGCATTGATCGCAATTCCACATCTTCTTACTCACTTAGTCTTGGTTCTGAGTCTATCTGTTGTTCGAGCAAGAAACAGGCTGTTATTTCTCTATCTTCAGTCGAGGCAGAGTACAAAGGGGTAGTTAACATAACCATTTAGGGTATGTGGCTACAAAATTTTCTCATTGAGTTGGGAATTCAGTTTCATCAATCGATCGTCATCTGGTGTGACAACCAAAGCACTCTGAAGTTCTGTAGAGATCCATTTCAGAGGCAGCAGAAAAAGCACATCGAGATCCACATGCACTACATATGAGACTTAGTACATGAGGGGATCATCGACCTGCAGTTATGTCCTTCATTAGAATAGACTGCAGAAATATTCACTAAGGCCTTCACTAAGCAGAAGTTCCATTCTTTGCGCAGTCGTCTTGGAGTGAAGGACACAGTTTCCTAGCAATTGTCAGTTCTTCTTTTTACATACATTGTACTTTGAAGGGGGGGCTTGGTTTTACCTCTTTCCTCATTTTATTTCAGTGTATCTTTTGTATTTGGGTACCTAACATAAACTTATTGTTGAGACCCATTCTTTATTTTCACCATAATGATGTTCAAGGGGGGGTGTTGGAGTACTTCACACACACCTAGGATTTTTTTTCATAAGGTTTTCCCTATGTTCATTAGTCATTATTTAGTCTCCTAAAGTTTAGGGAGAATATTCCTCTAGGAGAATATTCTCTTCAGTTTGATCAATTGAGTGGAGTCTAGATGCTACATTGGAATTATCACCATGTATCATTAGGATCATCACTAGCTAATGCACATTATCCTTGGGATCATCACTAGACTAGCGCATTACTCATGATTCCCTGATCTCATCCTCACTTCACTCTGTTTCAGTGAATTAACTAAAGACTGATATACTAGTTAACTCAGACTAGGTGGTAATTCACTCCCGTAACTGCCTGAGAGACTAGACTAGGTGGCAGTTTACTCTCGTAATTGCTGGTGTGTGTCCATATCACTCTATACCACCACTATGGCACATTAGCTTCTCCTCCAGTGTGCATTAGTTGAGTTATACAGAGTATATCATGTGTAAATTATCATTCATTCATTTGGTTAATGAGAATTCTTCCATTCTTTCTCTCTTGGTTCTATTTTCTCGTATTTTCTCTGCAACTGTGTATGTCAATTCTCAGCTAGATCTATTTTGTACAGGTTCAACACATTTACAATCACATGAAAAACATAAAGCCAAATTATTAACTCAAGAATAACATAAGAGACAAAGATGTTGTGTGGATATCCTTGATACCCTAATTTTAATCAAACACGAGATTTAGAGAATCATCACAATGCATGATGAACTATATAGTACAATTTCAAAATGGTGAATTGCTTGATTACAAATGATGTTAAAACATACTTAAAATATAGATTTGGGTTCTTCAATCAAAACCTCAAGTGTGGGACCACAACCCACAAATGTCCACATAAGTTAATACTATGAATGAATCGAGGTACACATGCCCTAGGTAGACCCATTTGATGCCATCAACTTCCCTTGGTCAATTAGCTAGTCCAATCAACAATAACCTTAGTGAGTCAACTCAATGAAATAAACCCTTAAATTATACTTTTATAATGTGATTGTATCTAAGATTCCAATATCTACCACTAAAACACAACATGGAAATCAACAACAAAGATTACATAAACAAACATAAATGGATATAAGTTAATGGAATAATAATCTCATCTCCATWAAAAAATGTTGAAAAAATTACATAACACTCTTACATCTCTTACATGGACATAAGTGGATGAAATCATTATGTCATCTCTATAAGGTAAGATGATGAATCACACCATTCATCGTAAAGAAAATGTGATTTTTTAAATAAATATAACACTTGTTTCGGCCATCAGAGGTTTGGCCGACGTAAAGATTTTAACCACTGCTCTGTTTCCCGAAACCCGAAATCCCGAAATCGAGGTTTCGGGACTTTCGGTGGCTTACGACGCTCTGAAATCGCACTGTTAGCCACCAAAATCCAGGACTTTCGGCAGCTAAGATACCCTTGTTTTTGGCCTAATAGCCACCGAAATCGCAATTTTTTTCCAGTGACTAAACTGCCTTAGAAAAAGTCAGTTTTCTCAATCGTGGAGAGGTCGTTTTGCGTGCTCAAATGATCGATTGACATCTACATATCCTAATATTTATAGTGGTGCATTCATATTTTCATTTGGAGCTTGGGAAGGCAAACACAAGTCCCCCACAAGATGAGGTTCGTTTTCATAAATGTGGTGTTTTTCACTGTGCTGAGTCATCGTTTTCAAATGATGATTCTGAGCGACTGGAATATCATTTTGAGAAACCGTTGGATTTTTTTGTGCCTAACACATCATAGATCAATAACCTCTCTCGGTTTTCCTACAGGTGTCACATATTGGGAGAATCGAATCCATCTCCGAGCCCTAATTTTCGGATCTCATATTTTCCTGTTTTGACACATGTTTGTAAAATGGAGATCTGGGGCAAATAGAAATGGATCTCAGGGAAATGAGAGAGGTTTTTGCTCAGAACAGAAATATGCACAAAAAACTCTTTTAATTTATACATAACTGTCACGAGTCGAGAGATACAGAACCATAACCACAGCCACAGTTTTCAGCAGTTTGGTCCATTTTCTAATGGCAAAAAGTTTCTGAAAATGATGGTAACTGTTGTTGTATTTTGGGAGGATTTCGACCTCAATACCTACATGAGATACCGATTCATTTCCAGAGGGATTTTTTTGTAATTCAAATCGTTTTTCAGTTATTCGAAAGGGGGCAAAAGACTTATATTATTGTATCTTCTTGAAGAAGAAAAAGGGGAGGGGGAGGGGGAGGGGGAGCAGGGGGGGGAGAAGACACACAGGAGTAGTACTCCTGGGGTGTAGATTTCATTTTCAATTTAATAAAAGATTGCAGAAGCATGTTTTATCCATATCAGAGATTCTTGTGATGTTGCTTGCAGAGTTTGTCCATTTTCTTAGTTTCAATATCACTCCATCTATCTTTTCTTCTCGATTTGTAACTATTTTGTAACAGAATTCATCCTTTGTTAAATGCTCTGTTGCAGACTGGCTATAGGTTGTTTCTTGCAGCGATCAAGGTTCAGAATTCATCCTCTGCTAGATGCTCTATCCCAACCATCTTTTTATGCTGATTTATGCTTTGAATTCACTCATTGCTAAGTGCTCCTTGTGTATTGATATGTTTTCTCTTTATTCTGCTGCCATACTTTTATAAATCCTTCTCTTTGTAATCATCTTCTACCTCACCTCTGTTCCATGGATTTCCATTGCCGAAACACTCTTATTATTTACTTGATTATTTGACTCCATGCCCAATGGACTACCTCTCGATCCAACCCATCAGCCCTAAAAACCTCAAAACTATTTGTTACCCACAGATTTGCCCGCTGTTAAGTTTATTGGATATCCTATCATGACATATATTTGAGAGATCCCTCTCGGGTTGGAAGGGGAAGCTTCTAATCAAAAGTGGTTCGTGGTTATCTTGGAATTTACTTGCACACAACCCAAATCAAGTTCTGAGTGATAACTTATTTTTTCATTTAAAATGTGCTAAGGCTTGGCTCAATTACAGCCTAGAGTCGACTCTTGCGACAACAGAGAACATGGCTATGACTATATACCTAATGTATAAGAACAATTAAACAACATGGAAGATAAGAGGCTTCCTAAGCAGAAAATGTGGTGTGATAAAAAGAATAAAGATACTATTAAAAATATCATTAAATCAAAATTTAAGGAGAAAATGTGGTGTGATAAAGAGTTAGAGGAAAAAAAAAAAGTGAAGGTATTATAAGGATGTAATCAACCCTAATCTAGAAGATCAAAATTATCTATCTTTTTTGAGGAGTATAAAGAAAAAAATAAACATTTCTAAGATAAGAACAAAATCTCACTAGCTTCATAGTAAAAGTGGGCATTGGTCAATTCCTAAAACCTCATGGGATGAAAGAGTGACACTAAGGAGGTTGAAATGAAAAACACTTTCTCTTAGATTGTCCAGCCTATACCCAGATTAGATCTCATTTTCAAAATATTTGTCACACTACCAACCTTCCTAACCTCTTAACTCAACAAAACCACGGTGATCTTGGAAATCTTCTCTTAATGCTTTTGGAGCACAGAAACAAAATTATAAAGAATAACAAGTAATCACTTACCATCTTAAGGTCTGAT
>JASDQU010193544.1:2897-15134 GCA_032191745.1 Picea mariana | reverse complement strand
GAGAGATGATGCAGCTGATGACACTGATGATGATGATGGTGCTCATGATCTAGTCTGTACAACTATGTTGATGCTACCGGGTGAATGTTATATTTTTGTGCTCAAGACCATTACATGTAATACCTCCCTAGCTAGGAGGGAGTGTTGATATTATGGTAGCTGCGGGAGGTATTTACCTCCACGTGTAAACCTGACGAGGATAGAATACTCTGGGAAGCAAGAAGAAACCCTAATGAGTTGGATAATAACCCTAGAAGACTTGTCGGCTCAAGAAGATAATTTATATTAGGTTATTAGCCTCCAAGAGAAGAAGTTGGCTAGAAATAATAATATATACTGAACAGACAGATACCCAGAATGAGAAGTTGGCCCAGGCAGTTGGCCAGAATTAGTATAAATATAGGAGGCCAATTCTCATTCTGGTAAGGCAGTCTCAGTATTGCAGAGAAGCACTTGTGCACACTGCATTTGCCCAGTTTCTGCGCAGGTTTGGAGGAGATATGTCGTTGCAGCTGCTGCAGCTAGCAGTTACGCTTGGACTATCTCCTAGCTAGGGTTTGGACTATCTGATCAACTCTTATTGGTGCGCTATCCTTGGGGAAAGGTGCGCTACCCTTTGTTTGGCTATCTAGCCTAGGGTTAGCTTCTGGAGTGATTCTCTGTCAAGGTTAAGGTGCTCGAAGGGTGGCTTCGGCCTATGGTTGGGTGACAAGGGTATTGTCAATGGTAAAACGAGCACATCCACTTATATTCTAACACTATTTTCCTTGATATTCCTCTTTCTGAACTCTGCCACCAACAAAGGAGTAGTAACATGTGGAAGAACCACTTGGGAATTTACAATATCACATAACTCTAGTTTCTCCAATATCAAAACAATTCTGTCCTTCCAAGGAGACCGATTTCCAGCACCTGCTAGCCTATCATCCACCCTCAATCCCACCACTGACATGGCTTCCCACTACTACCAAAACTAATCTAATATGAGCAAAAGAAAACTGCCTCTAACATACTAATCTCAAGTGTGAAAAGAACCTCCCAACCTCTATAACAATCTGCCACATGTTTGCTTCAAAAATCATCCCACTCTGTTGCCCTTAAGCTTTGATACCATGAAGATTTTCTGAGGTCCTATGGGCTGCCCAACATGCTTGTCATTTGACCTCTTGTTGGGCACTATGTTTGGGTAATTTAAAACTATTTTTCTTGTTGTTTTAGGACAACCTTCTCGTTGTTCAAAATATCCCATTGAATCTGAACTTTTCCCTCTCAAGATGTTTCCACAAATCTTTGGTTTGATGCTCTTTAATGCCTCTTGTTTTAAGGATTAATTATGGATGGTTTTGTTGTCCAAGTTAGACTTTAATAAAATGCATTAAACATCAAACACACCTCTAGGATCTTTAACAATATACAACTGAAAATACTAAGCAAACATGACAAATGAACATATGTAGTTTTTGATCAACATGACCCTAGAAAAACCCCCATGAGGAACCCCCCCCCAATATATATATATATATATATATATATGGAGATCTAAAATCAAATGCTACAATGTGAAATTGAACCAAAGGAACTTGATACAAAGTGTAAGCTTATCCAAAGCTAGACAATGGAGTTCCCTTGANTATTAGCGCCCTTTGCCTTGGTGCACACTATGCCTTGGCCTTTGTACCATTCCCTTGTTCTTTTCACTCTGCTTTAGTCTTTGGCTGAAGTAGATGTCCTTGCAATGGAAGAATGCACCCCCAACTCTCTTGTGTTCCCTTCCTCCATCCTTGGTGTGCCCCCAACCTTGGAGCGCCCTCTTCTCACAAGCTTGATGTGTGTTAAGCTCTAGTGCACCCCCTCTCAATCTTGTGTGCAAGTTTACACACACACACCTCCTTCAAATGCTTGTGCCCTTCCCTTTGGCTCACACCAATGAGCGTCCTTCCTTACTTGTAGTGCTCCCCTACTCCAATAGTGCACCCTACATCAAGTAAGAACCTTCTCCATGCTTTGCGCCCTTCTATGCTCAAAAGTGCATGCTCAAACCCTTGTGCACCTTCCTCTCCTCAAGAATGTGCCCAAGTGTTCTCCAAACCCTCACTCCTCTCTTCCTCTTCACTCATCTTCTCCTCACTCAATTCTCTCAAGTGATCAAGTGAAGAATGAATCTCTTCCTTACCCTTTTGCCTCATTTAACCTTCCTTAGGCAAAACCTAAAAGATCAATGGCTTAGATTAGATCTAGCCAAGTCTAATCAATGGGTGAGATCACTTCTCATAAATCTCACTTAGAAACCCACTTTACTTAAGTTTCCATAGTTTGTTTTATGTCTATTAATTCACCCACTTGTGAATTAATTATCACTTTGTGACTTAAGTGACAAATTTCACTTCATGACTTAAGTGAATAAAGTCAATGTGAAATTATAACATAAAGTAAAGATATAAGGGTAATAATCCCCCCTTTGTGTTTAAAGACTCACAAACACAAAAATACCACTTTCCAAGGTACCCAAATCTCAACATAAAATACATCTAAAACTTAAATAATAGTTATATCATGTATATAATAGTAATAAAGTAAATTAAAAATAAATAAAAATCTATATAAATAAAAAATTGAAGCAAATGATAGTCAATATAAGTGGGTATACCCCACTATCCATTTCAACCAACACTCATTCAAACAATAAGATGACGATGGGCCCTTTCATGCATTAAGTTTGTCCCCTTGAAATCAATTTTTTTAATTGATTCAAAGATCGGAAAGATTCAAGGCTTTTCAACACCAAGGACAATACAACATATAGTCCATTCAATTCCCTTAGGACTGACCATACCAACTTAGCATTTGAAATAGATACATGACATTTAGAAAATCTTGATAGGTATGTTATCAATACAGACCCCAAATTTAATAAATTATGGAAAAAAACCCAAGTTTTTTCCACCATTACCCCATCCAAACTTCTTGGAAAGCTAGGGGAAGGGCTATTCTTGGGAATATTCTCCTCAAAGTTGGTCGTTGGCCTATGATAGTCCTGTAACAGAACTCTAAATGCATAAATGCTACAATGATAAATTGAACCAAAGGAGGAGGAAGCAAATGCTACAATGAGAAATTGAACCAAAGGAAGAAAATGCTACAATGATAAATTGAACCAAAGGAACTTGATACAAAGTGTAAGCTTATCCAAAGCTAGACAATGGAGTTCCCTTGATATTAGCGCCCTTTTCCTTGGTGCGCACTATGCCTTGGCTTTATACCCTTCCCATGTTCTTTTCCCTTTGATTTAGTCTTTGTCTGAAGTAGATGTCCTTGCAGTGGATGAATGTGCCCCCATCTCTCTTGTGCGCCCTTCCTCCATCCTTGGCATGCCCCCAACCTTGGAGCGCCCTCTTCTCACAAGATTGATGTGCGCTAAGCTCTAGTGCACCCCCTCTCAATATTGTGTGCAAGTTTACACACACACACCTCCTTCAAACCCTTGCTCCCTTCCCTTTGGCTTCACACCAATGAGCGTCCTTCCTTGCTTGTAGTGCTCCCCTACTCCAATAGTGTGCCCTACCTCAAGCAAGAACCTTCTCCATGCCTTGTTCCCTTCTATGCTCAAGAGTGCATGATCAAACCCTTGTGCGCCCTCCTCTCCTTAAGAATGCACCCAAGTGTTCTCCAAACCCTCACTCCTCTCTTCCTCTTCACTTCTCTTCTCCTCACCCAATTCTCTCAAGTGATCAAGTGAAGAATGAATCTTTTCCTTACCCTTTTGCCTCATTTAGCCTTCCTTAGGCCAAACCTAAAAGATCAATGGCTTAGATTAAATCTAGCCAAGTCTAATCAATGGGTGAGATCACTTACCATACATCTCATTTAGAAACTCACTTTACTTAAGTTTCCATAGTTTGTTTTATGTCTATTAATTCACCCACTTGTGAATTAATTGTCACTTTATAACTTAAGTGACAAATTTCACTTTATAGCTTAAGTGAATAAAGTCAATGTGAAATTAAAACATAAAGTAAAAGTATAAAGATAATAGTCTCCCCTTTGTATTTAAAGACTCACAAACACAAAAAGACCACTTTCCATGATACCCAAATCTCAATATAAAATACATCTACAACTTCAATAATAGTTATATCATGTATATAATATTAATAAAGTAAATTAAAAATAAATATAAAAAAAAACTGGAAGCAAATGATAGTCAATATAAGTGGGTATACCCCACTATCCATTTCAACCAACATTCATTCAAACAATAAGATGATGATGGGCTCTTTCATGCATTAAGTTTGTCCCCTTAAATCAATTTTTTTAATTGATTCAAAGATCAGAAAGATTCAAGGCTTTTCAACACCAAGGACAATATAGCATATAGTCCATTCAATTCCCTTAGGACCGACCATACCAACTTAGGGTTTGAAATAAATACATGACATTTAGAAAATCTTGACAGGTATGTTATCAATACAGATCCCAATTTTAATAAATTATGGAAAAAAAAACCCAAGTTTTTTCCACCATTACCCCATCCAAACTTCTTGGAAAGCTAGGGGAAGGGCTATTCTTGGGAATATTCTAGCCGTTGGCCTGTGACAGTCCTGTAACGAAACCGTAATGGGAATATTCTAGCCGTTGGCCTATGACAGTCCTGTAACGGAACCCTAAATGCATAAACAAAAGAGTACATCAACGTCTAGTAGTACAGAGCCCACTCAGAGTCTCTGGAGGTTTGAATTTGAACCACTTTACCGCTCTGAGTTCACGTGATCATCTACTGTAACAAATACAAATACATAGACACCGAGATGGTGCGTGAGTATTACAAGAAAAACKAGCCGATCGATGTTGTCTCCTGTCAAAGAGCTTGGTATATGCAACTGCGSTTCACAAGCTCAAGACGATGTTCAGGATTGTTCCCATTTACAGCGATCTGGCAAACCACACGCTGAGAAAATGTGGGATTAACAACGTTCCATAAGACTCTGATACTTGATTCAATGTCAATATGCATAACCAGTGGAAGCCCATCTGCCGACTGCACCAGATGCGCCATGCTAGGCCCTGCACCATAGACTGCTTTTCTCCTCGCTGCAATGTTTACATTGAACGTCATGGTGCTGTCCCTGTCTACATATAAATGGCGTCCCTGAAAAGTATACAAAATTCACCAATTATCTGAAGGTTGAAATGGGTTATCTGTTACTCTAGCTCCCTAAAAATCGATATACACAATGGATATCTTACATGGCCTGTGGCGAGTGTGAGATCGGCGAAGGACATTGTGATACGAGCTCGGCGAAGATGGAGTCCGAAAAATTCAGAGCGATTGTCAAGGTCCAGCGTTACATTGCAGTTGCAGCTGAATACTTTCGTTGGGACTCCAGATTTATCTGAACCTTGTCCTATCCTTAACTGCTGAAACTCGATTCTCTGCAATATGCATTTAATCGAACCTTAGATCACACCAAACATATTAGATAAACATGAAGATGAAGATGAAGGGGATGGCTAAGAGAACAATTTTTTTTATTTGCTAGTTTGTCCGTGATCTATGGGATTAGCCTGTGGTCCAGAAACAGCTACTCTCAGGGGCATCTATAGCTTATGGTTGAGAAACCGCGACTCAGGGATATCTAAGCCATCAAAATTATTAGGGGATACATCCGGCCTAAGCCACACCAACCCTTAACATGGCTGGATATTTTATCCCCCAATTTCCAAACAGATGACTTTAATATCACCTTAACCTTAACAGCATCAAATACACTAAGAGAACAATGTTAATGGATACAAACTAAAACAAAACAAAACAAACCTTTACTAGGAGCACTGGTGAAGGTGGTCTGGTTGCAAGAGTAAACAGCAGTGTGAAAACTCCCAGAAAGACGAAAAACCAGAGGAACAACTGTAAACAAATGCAAAAGTTGGACTGATACCCTATTCCTCTGAATGTGCCCCTCGGGAATAAACTGTATTCTGGTTCATCTGTTTCGTCGTCTTCCTCCTCTTCTTCTTCGATGGGTTCTCTGGACATCCAGGCCTTGTAAGCTTTCATATCATCATTAAGAGAGTTTTTAGAGCCAGTATAACGCGAAAGCTGATCTTCATGATGATGGCTCCTACGAGATTCCAAAGCATTCATACAGACTGTGTGCATATTCTGATCCTTTTCATCAACAGTATTGCTAAAGGGAGAGGGCCTTAGAAATGGATCCGAGTTCTTGGGACTCTTTCCTCCTTCAACGTTGCAGTCCCTCGAAGCTGCAGAGCTCTGCACATAATAAGCTGGATATGAGTAATTAGCAGCTCCCAGGCATGGATCCTCCCAGTCCAAGCTCAAATCCCCATAAAAGTTCAAGCTGCTCTCGTTTTGTTTAGTGTGGTACATCATGTCTATTAAGCTCGAGGCAATCTTGAAATACTCAGACTGCACAGGTCCTGATACAAATTATGTCTCTGCCATTGTTAAATGAGGCTTTTTCTATATATAATATATGAGTGCATTGCCTCTGATACATGGGCGACTCTTTGTGAACAGCACGCGCGGCCGGGCCCGTAATCAACGCCCCACAGACATGGATTATCAATAATGACACGCAACACCAACATCCTTGAGATCCCACTAAATTATCCATCGATGAAATCTCATTTTGTTTCAGATGGCCCACTGTATTATTGTGCATATGGGCTGATCGGAATTTTGAATACACTATGAGGGACCTTGGGTCCTACAACATTATGTAGACCTTCATTATTTCTCTCTTCCATTTGAAGCAAATGTATCTCATGATGGGAGGTTTATTCCTTCAAATGATTTAAGCAGACAAACAAGGCATAAAGTCAATACGGCGTTACCATTGGATTACATTAGAATTACATTTTTCTTATTTATGATGGTACTGTACTATAGTTAAATATAATATGTTCATATCACAATAACCCATTCAAGGAAGCATCTTTTAGTGTGACTATTCATAGCATAATAACGCATTCAAGGAGGCATCTTTCACTATGACTATCTTCCATATCTCCATAAGTACAGTGAGCATGGCCTGTCTTCTTATGGGTTAATCTAATCATGTGTGAGATGCATTGTGAAGCTGGGCATGTCTATTTATTTTATGGGTTAATGCAATCATGTGTGGGATGCATGGGATTCCCATGCATTGTGTGAAGCTTGGCATGTCTTTTTATTTTATGGGTTAATCCAACTAGTGTGTTTTTTATGGGTTAATCCAATTATGTGTGGGATGCATTGTGTGAGTGTGTAAGAAATAATAATGAGATATTTTACATTAGGTGTTTTGGAATAGCTTTTACTATTAAGTTTTTACCTCTAGTATAATTGTATATCTAGATCTCCACTTCACTATCAACTATGTTGTATTACATTATTGATGAATTTGACATATCATTTTCCTTTTAGCTAGTACTCTAGCTTCTTAACCCACACTTTAATAGCTATAGATTCAATTTCAAATCTAAAGTACTTTTATATATCAATCAAATTGCACTCCATCTCACAAAGGTGGAAGAATTGTTTAAAGAAAGAGTAAGAACAAGTAGTTGGGTTTTAACTTAAAAAAAAAAAAACTTGGGATGCATATATGTTTCTTGAGAGGTTGTTCAAGCTTACCACTTTGAGATTTTAGCTAGAAATTTGCTATGCAACTTGTATTTTCTAAAGGATGTAAGCTCTATTTTTTATCTACATTTTTTGTATGCTTTTTTGGTGGGTTTTGGTTCCTTTTCCTATTGCATTATCAAGTCCAATATCTCTTTGCCGATGAAACCCCTTCACAATAGTCATCTCTCCATTGTATTTGGTTCAACTAAGACATTTCAAACCCTAGATGCTTTGGCACAGTTGCATGTCAAAATTATATCTTTCCGTATGAGTTTTCAACAAATTTCTTTGGTGTGAAGCAAATGCTCAATGCATGTTTCCCATCGACAAAAATACAAAACTCTAACTCTTTCATAATCCAACAATCTAGTTATGTTTTCTTTGGTGTGAAGCAAATTCTCAATGCATGTTTCCCATCGAAAAAAATACAAAACTCTAACTCTTTCATAATCCAACAATCTAGTTATGTTGTAATCTCTTGTAAAGAGTGGTAGTGGTTCTCATTAATGCATAAAAAAAGCTTCCTCCTTTAGTAAGGTTATTCAAGGTAAATCAATYTATTTTAAATAGATGTTTTTTACATTAGAGTGTTACCGAGTAGTGTTGATGCTACAAATGGTTTGGTTTTAAAYAATTCTCTCTTGCTTTCTATAAAGGCTCCTAAACACATCCTTCTATCTGGACAAGGTAATGCTAATTTCAATATGAAACTTGATCTTGTATGAATCAAGGAGAAATAAGATATTTTTTTGAAATATGGGATACTTTGYAAGTATAATGAGTTATGGTCATTKTTGGAAATTTTTATAGATGTGGATTTCTCATTCTTAGGATTCTTTAATAAAGGAAATGATCATGATTCATATCCATACTAAAGTGGTTTTTTTTATTCTAGATATTTTCTTTTTGAGCTACACCAAGCACAAATCAATCAATGATAATGATTCATATGGACAAAATTTGCCTATATATCAAGTTATGGTTTCATGGTTTTAACCCACAATTGGGGTCATTATTACAAGTTATGATCTATATCAAGTTATGGTGTCATGGTTTTAACCCACAATTAGAGTCATTATTAGAAGTTATGATTTGGCTAAGAATGATTAGCCCCTCTTGAATACAACATGTGTTTAAATTCTTTTATGATCATTAGTTTCCCACTTGAATATAAATTGTGCATGAAGTATTTTATGACCATTAGTAATTTCTTGGGTAAGTTTATTACCATGATTCTAGTTAATGATGGGTGACATCTTCAACTTATGTTTGAATCTATAGTTACACTAATTTGAATAGATGTATTCCCAGTCAATTTGTTTTGTAGTGTAAGAACCATAGCGAGATTGAGTGAGTCCCTTTTGGGTGACACCAAGAAAGGTACCAAAAGCACCTAGTCTTATCACATCTACAAAGGACACCAACCTACCTACTAAGGGTTGTGGTGTAGACCATGTATAGACATTAATGCAATTATGTGTTAAGAGTTAAACGATATACCTTTAGTCTCCTTGAATAAGAACAACTCTTTTTAGGGGGTGGAGAGGAAGCATGAATCATATAATTCATATCAGGAAAGGGGACTAAATTCATTATCAAATTTGTATGATGTAATACAATGAGCATTGCATGAGATTCCATTAATCACTCAAATTGGTTAAAATAAGGAAGAAAAAGGGAGAAGTGGTTTGTAAATTTTCAAGATCTTCAAAGATTTAAAAGAAGATGCATGTTTTAAATGTTATAAATAATTCAAGTAGTATATGATATTTGGTGTGAAAAAATTGTAGTTAAACTTTTAGTTTTAGTTGAAGAGTTAAAAATTGGATATTTGACCTTAAATATAAAGTTCATAAGAATCAAATTATTAAATATTATCAAAAACTCAAGAGTGAAATAAATCACATATCTTTATATTAATAATATAATTGTTTTACTTATAAAAAATAGATCATGAAAATAAGTAAGCATGGAGAGATATTTTTACATTAATAATAGAATTGTTTTACTTATAAAAAATAGATCATGAAAAGTAAATATGGAGAGATATTATTTCACAATGTTTTCAAAAGGTTCCTTAATTGGTGGGATTTTCTCTTAGAAAAACAAAAGACCTACTCTTCACTATCATTACCGAGTAAGATAATCTTGAAGTAGGACCCTCTTTCCAAACACAAATTTTATAAGAATCAGGTAGAAATTTTAGGAATAATTAGAGTTCCACCGTGATCTACATTCTAAGCATGGTTGAATGATTCCCCTAGGGGTTTTCCTAATTATGAATTGACCTAGATCACTAAAAAATTGATTAGAGTTATCTATCGATGACATTTTGACATTCCTTCTTGCTAGATTTCAACAATTGAAATGAAGTTTGCCCTATCATTACTACTCACATGATATTTAGTATTCTAACTTGCTTACACATGATTGATCACTCTTCATACAAGAAAATGGTGTTTTCACCCTTATGTCTTTGTGTTTGAAATTTTATAACTTATATAAAAGTTAGACCAATAAATTTGTAAACAAAAATTACAAAATAAAGAAATCATATGTATGTCTTACCACAATCTATAATGTTATTACAATGTTGGCAAAGACAATTTTTTAGAGTAATATAGATTTTTTACAATGTCATTGACATTTTTTGGAATAATATATTTTATTTTAAAACTTTGCTTTGCTAGGAATTATTAATATATTTATTAATATTAATAGAATGGCAAGTAAACTTATTTTCCATTAAAAAGGAGACCTTTGACTAGGTGTCCTTTATCTTTGTTATGGCTATACTAAGTTGAATTTCTTATAAGATGTCATGTTACAGGCCTTCCATGAACCTCCCAGCCTTAGACCACACTGTTCATCAGCTCAACAGTAGGTCACCCCCGAGCTGGGACCGAGCTCCACCCCCGGGCAAGGAATCTAGACTCAGGCTGAGGTTACAGGGAAGACAATCACATACACATTCAACAGGAAGAAGCTCTCCCAGGAATCTCCCACGCTCACTGCACACAGACCCTCGTTACCCACATGCCTGTTCCACCCCAGGAGAGTGCACCTTCTCTGTCACCTAGACAGTCCTTCGGCTGCCAGTCTCCCTTACCTTGGGTTACAGGAACAGACCGGACCAGAATTCTCTGGGCTCTAAGGCAACTACAGGGATTCCTTCCAGGCGTCCTCTTCTTCCCCTGCGCACCTAGATGGGCCAGTAGAGTGGTCTTTGGACCGAAAATGTGAGGAGAAATTGGGCCTAGATGGGCCAGTAGAGCGGTCTTTGGACCAAAAATGTGAGGAGAAATTGGGCCTGGAATGGCCAATTTCGGATGTTAGTTTGTTCCAGTGCGTCACGTAGTTGCTTGACCACATTTATAAGCTCAGGAGGCATAGCGGTACTATGAAACCGCAGCTGGTATGGTCTACGACCATAGAAAGACAGGTTTCTACACTGATGGTGTGAGACCCGTCGGATCTGTTCGGGAGGGAAGACAAACCCTTGCAACCGCCAGATCTGGAGAACGTGCATGAGGTTTAAAACCTCTTGATATTGCACAAGAGTTTAAACTCGGGAGGAGCGTGAGTCGTCACATCCCTACGGGATTAACCGCCAACCGTACGAGTTGACGAAAGTCGCGTGGGACTTAAGTCCTCATGGGTAAAGGAGAAGTCTCGAACAGGCGTCGGGATATTCGAACTAAAGAGAATCGAGACCCAATGATTCTCGAAAACCCGAGGGGGGATCATAGCCGTAAATCTCGGGAGTACACGCGTCATAATCCTAGAGAGAGTCGGAATTCGGAGAATCGGAGTTCTCGAGCACGTAGAAATCTTGTCACACGAAATCGCGATCCGCGAATTCGCGACAAGATCCNTGACAAGTGATTCTTGCACTTTGAAACTCCGAACCCCGAAACCTCGATGAGAGCTTTGAGTACGGTCACGGAGTAGAGGTCACATGGACCTAACTTGACCGCGATGTGTTAAAGCTAAAGGCGCATCGGATATCGAGCATCGAGATATCGGAGAATTCGAAGGCAAGGTTTCGAGCACGGGAGAATCGCGATACGTGAATTCCCGATAAGGCTTAGGTGCGTGGGGGCCACATCGACTGTCAGGAGGACAGGTGGCAGATTCATAGCAACAGGAGAAAATATTGTTGACGAGTCAACGACTGGGACCCATCAGAGATTCCGTGGGCGTACGAGAATGATATTGAAATCATCGAAACCCAGAGGAGTGGTTGATTAAGGTCATATAGTGTGGTTGCATGATAAGGCTCTAGCCCGGAGGGCTAGCACGGACGGAGTCCATCGAAATTCGGGAAATTGGGGATTCCGCTGTCAAGCGTTTTGGCGCATTCATTTTGCGAATCCCCGAACCCCGATAAGGGATGAGGCCTGGGTCACGAGACAACGGTCACATCGGCTAGGGCTTAGCTTGAAGAGCTAAGGCATATCGGAGATCGGAGAATCAGGAGTTGTGAGGACATGCGCCTGTCGACAGAGCAAGTGCCGAAACTCTGATAGGGATAGTCACTTGAGGGAAATGACCACGGTCTTGGCGCATGGTCATATGAGTCAAGGGCTAGCCCTCCTGGGCCTAGCCCT
>JASDQU010193542.1:19016-32155 GCA_032191745.1 Picea mariana | reverse complement strand
CAACACTTTCTCCCTTAGACTTATTCTTTAGGCTAGCCGTTTTGCCAAGTTGATTTAGAGAAGGAGGAAAGAGCATGAGGCCTTGCTTAAGCAACACCGGAGTGAGCCTCTTTCCCCTAAGGTTTTGATTCTAGGGCCCTGCCTTTGTAGCACCATAGAACCCTACCTTCTAGTCTTTGAATCATCATCCTTTCAAGACCTTGTGTCCTTATCTTTTGACTCCATATACCCTAAGGCACTGATATTTGATCTCAAACATTGGAGTTTTACTGTGTAAAACTACTTTCAAAACTTTAAATTTTCAAACCCTAACTAACAAACTAACTTATTTAGGCTGACGTCACAATTGGATATTTCATCTTGACGCAACAAAAGTTGGATATAAGCAATTAATGATGATTTTAAGCATTTATTGAGTAAATTGTTGATTGGACATATTGTTGGCTTAGTCATCCTTTTGGATATTGATGAATTGATGGTCTTTCATAAGCTAATTGACAAAACGTTGACTTCATTTTATATCTATTGCATTGCTTATTGAATAATATCAGATAGTCATTGAAGTACTAACCCTTTGAGTTATAGCCTGCAAATATATATATTGTGTTGTTGTTGTCTTGTTCCGAGCAGGTGTTTTCAATAGGGCATACACTTCTTTTATTGGTTGATTAGCTGGACTGTCTGACATTGGTGGTAACCTGTGAGGAGGGAACTCTAAAACTTGACCTTGTATTTTTTGCCTCTTCAAACCCCAGGTTACCGGGGACGTCTCCCCTGGGCTAACCTCCCTAAATAGAAAGAACCTCCCCATCGAGGTGACATTGGGTGGGGAAGGTTCCTGTTACACCAGTTTGATCTTTATCCCTTAGCCTATGACCTAAACTACAAACTGTGTGATAACAGGTTGTAAGTTGTGTCTTTGTTGTGAATGCATATTTGATCTATCTTTTTTTATATCTACAAAATCAATTAAGTGGTTAGTTCATTGGTGTAATAAATCTAACACGCGCATCTTTCCTTTCTTTTGTAAATCTGTAAGTAATTGTATCTTTGTATATTGTTGAATCATCTGGATATTCTTTATTTGTTCATAATTGTTGTAATTTTTTTATATCTCATTTAATTTGTAAAGTTATTCTTTCATTTGTACTTAGATCTTTGTGTTGTAATTTAATTGACCCCATTGTCCAACCTTAGGCACTAGTCATAGTTGACTTAGGGAAAGGGTTGTTTTTTATTAAAGATTTGCATTGCATCGTTGTCTCTCATATAGGCTAGTTTCCCTCTACCTTCAACAAACTAAAATTAACTCCTAGAATTCATTTAATAATTCACAAAGTAACTAGGGTCTACCCCCCTTGGCTTCCCTAGGAGTAAGCCTAAACGAAAGAAATCCAAATCAAGGTGACAGTGGGTTTGGATTTAGGCATTATGCCTCCAAGGAAACACTAAGTGGATTGAGACTTTTTCCACTTTTTCAAGTGTCTATGAGGACAACAACACCCCCTTAAGACCTACCTTTCAAGTTCTTCCTGGAATAAGTATGGGTGTCCTTAATTAAGGTCTACCTTTCAAGGCCTTGCTGGAAAAAACTACAAAGTACCCAAACCATGAAGAGAAGACCTTTCAAAACCTTCCTGGACTACTCTAGAGTTGAACCAGGACCACCCTTTTTGGTTGCTTGTTGCATTTCAATAGTTTTAGTGTATGCATATCTAGGGCCCCTTCTATACAATAAGCGTAATGGGATATTTTCAATTAAAAAGGAGGAATTTATATTACAATGGGTTGTATCCCAAAAAACTAGCAATGCCCTGACATTATCAAATTTACAAGAGATTTTATGATCCATTTAAGTTCATAGATTGATATGTATTTACAACTTCCTAATATATTCTAATATTTTTGGCTGGCGTGTTTACATTTTCTTCCTAAAAAATAGTTAGCATTTTACATTGTATAACATAGAAGAAACAAAACAAAAAGAACTAAATGCAAAAGAATTCTTAATTCGAAACAAAATATTGGATCTTTGGCCAGCTTGCATTGCCTTGAAATTCTCTTTGTTTGCTACTGTGTAGGTTTCTTTTGTTGGGGTTGGGCCAAGTGATTCTAGCAACTTTGCAGCAGCCATTTCCTTTGGAAGTGGAACTCTATCTACCACTGCTAACTTTGTTGTCTTGAGAAATCTGTGGCCTTTATTGAAGTGACAAGTTGTTAAACTCACCAACCAGCACTTGCTCAAAATAATGTGGACTCTATTCCTCTTGCAACTTAATCATATTTCAAGGGTTTCATTTTGGTTGATAAACATTGTGTGGCATGGAATTCATCATTGTTGTGCCATGGGCTTTTATGGGTATCACACCATTTGTCTGTGTTGTTTGATTTGTCATTCTTCTTTTTTGCATGCATCTTTCGCTCATTGTCGTGAGATTTATTATCTTGCTTTGTGCTTTGCTCTAAGATTTAGGGTCGCCTTTCTCATCTTTTTCTGTAGCTAAATTCTAGAAGCAAACTCTTTGTCACCCTTATGTTGAATCTTTTCCTCAATCTCGATAGCATAGCAGTGAGCTACTCCCAATGAAGGGACGTCTAGAAACCCTATTTTTGTTTGGATGTATTTGTATAAGCCAGTGTGATATTTGAGAATTGTTATCGCACAATCTGTACTTTGCCCAAATCCCTAGGCGAGTGGAAACACGATTTTTGTAACAGGGAGTGACCTATCACTATCACCTTAATAGAAAACCCCTTTCTATTTAGGAGTATATCAATGTACCACAGGGGAGACGTCCCCTGTGACCTGAGGGTTTGAGAAGGCTAAGGAAAGAAAGTTCCCCCCTCTCACAAGTCACTCAATTTCACAGGTTCTTTGTGTCTTATAGAGATGAAACAAAAGATAAATGAGGTGTACCTTCTTAGAACAAGACAACAATAGAAAAAGCATGCAAATTCAAGGTACCATATGATGTTAGTGCTTCATAAAACCATGAACCTTTAAGAAATAAGTAAGTTGATGTAAGATTGCAGCAAAACTAATTATCTATAACAACAATGAATTGTTTGGTAACAACCACAATAATTATCCTTCAAAAATGCTTAGAAAAGACAAGAGAATATAGGTCTAATTTGACAGGATGATAGAAAATTGTCAAAAGCAAAGTTGGCAATGTCTAATCATCTTTTAATGTCACCTTTTTAAGATGATTTGTTGTTGTAATATGGTTGTAGCAATCTTTTGTAACAACAAGAAGTTAGTTAGTGGATTAGTATAGTTTAAGGTTAGCAAAGGTTAGTAAAGGTTTCAAGGAAGGTTGTTTGAGAGTTGTTTGATCAAATCAAGCACCAAGGTGAGTAGATTAGTGCCTTTTAGGGTATATGGAGTCAACAATAGAAGCAACAGATCTTTTAGAAAAATAGCAATAATAATGTTTATCCAAAGGAGATGGAATGGATGGAAGAGGTGTTGGTAACCCAAGGCCTCAAACACCCAAGTCCTTAAAAGAAAATCGGCTAGAAAATAAGAAGGCTTAGGCCCTAGCGGTTTCTCTTTCCTTTTGACAAATTTGGAATTAATATATGCAATAGGCAATTAGAGTAGGGCTACTAAAGTGCTAGTAAGTAGGGCTTTAGTAGCTACTTCTAAACAAGATGTACTTTTGAGAAATTCAACAAGTGGAAGAATATAGAGAAAAAGATAATAACTTATGTTTCTCTCCTAGGGTTTTGAGCAAGCAATTTCATAATCTTTAACATGAAACAAGTAAAATTTACCACAATCATTTAACATAAACAAATTGCATATTTTCTACTTACTTCACCAAGAATAATCAAGCCAAACCCTAGTTGAAGATCCTCCACAATGAAAAAATTCCAAAATACACCAAGATTTGCCTCTCCAAGAAGTTGCGCACCACTTAGTTTTAGCCAATAACCCTTAAAGAGGGTCGAATTTCAGACAACACCACTTGCATGATGAGAGATGATGATAAAAATGAGAGTTTTCTCTCTTATTTATACAATATCAATGACCTTTAATTACAGTTAGGTCATAAAAAGGCCGACATGGCCAAATTACATTTAAAATCCAGTTTTTACAAAAATGTCATTAATTAAACCCTAATTCCATCTGCAAGGGTGACGTTAGGCCCCTAAGGTGGAACGCTAGACCTCAAGTGCAGAAAGTTTGGCCTCCAAAGGCCCTTAATACTGCCACATGTGCCAACTAGCACAAAACTGCTCATCATAAATGCAAACCCTAACTTTGGATGACGTCAAGGTGAAAATAATGACGTCATGTTCTCTCAAGGGTCAACGTCTAGGTGGAAAGGAAAAACCCCCTGGGTCTAGGTCTGTCGGAGTGTCCCTGGTGCAATGTCCTTCTTTCTTCCTGGTGCAAGCCTCTGGTTTATCTTTCCCCTTGGTGGGGTCACAACATCCATCTGTTTGGCTTTCAGCCCCATGGAGGTCTGACCTAATCATTCCCCTGTATTTACCTGCCCATCGGGCAAAGTCCTACATCAACAACAAGTACGCCCTCCAGGGGATCATAAGTCACAGGTATCATAGCAATGCCAATCACATCTAATAATCAAATTACCCAAACATTTTGCATCAAACCCCACTTTACCCAGACAAATGCTCAAAGACGTTATGCAGTTTAACAAGTCAGGTTTGGAGAAGGTCTCAGGATGTCCTATTGGGCTAATCCTCCTTAAGTTTCGGGTGTTTCCCATGTGAGAACCAATCTAGGTCATGTAAGTGTGTGTGAAGTGGCGTAGGGGAAATGTCTGAGCAGAGGGTGCAGTGATAACAGGGAAATGTAGGTCTTGCTTGTGGGTGCCTCTATAGAGGGTGAGTTGCACCTTATCATGGATGTCATTGTTTCCTAGCCCATTCAATGCCTTTTATTCTTAGTCTTATTGCTTTTGGTTTTTTTTCTTTTCAAGGGAAAAGATGGGGGACAATGTCCTTGCATGGTAACTAGAGGTGACAACATTACCCACAAGCATTTCACGGAAATGAGAAGGCTAGCTCATGATGAGACCCCATTTCTCTTAGTTATGCCACCAAGAGCCACTACCCTGGCTTGGTGACCAGATAGATGGTAGTGTCATACCCCTACATGCCCATGCACCTAATAGGTTGGCTCATGATGAAACCCCCCATCCACCAACTAGTACCTTGAGTTTTGATTTATCTTATGGGTCTCCTTTTCTTACTGAGAAGATTTTTATTGTTTTCTCGAGAATCCCTAGGCGAAGCATCTCAAAGGTTTCATTTTGGATTTTAACTCTTTCCAATTATTTTTACACTATGGGCCTTTAACCCCTTCTTCCCACAAGGAAAGGTACAACACTTCCTAGCATGGAAAACCCAATGCCCTAACCAAGGTGGGGGGAGATGAGAGGATTAATGATGGAAAGTGGAAGTATGGAGGGAATGGACGATGACCTTTCATATACCCACCCAATGGAAACTCATCCTAAAGGGGAATCAACTTACTAGGGCATTATGTCACCCTCCCAGATATGAACAAGTTAAAGAGAATAATTTCCAAGCAAACGTTATGAAATGAAGGAGAGTTTAGTGCAACATATTCAAGTACTTCAAAAATCAGAGTGACACATACCATGATACCCAGACTCATTACCTTATGGAGCAAGACTTACTGCTACTTCAGGACCAGGCTGGTGGGATGGATGTTGTTGATAGATGAATTGCACTGAAGAAAATATGGGCCCTCTGGAGCCATGCTCAAGTCATCCGACTCTCGGCACTCCATGTCTATGACCTGTGGGCCTCGAGACATGATCTCCTTAGTTATCCCTAGGATAGGGGATAAAATCTGGCTCCAACTCTGGCACATGTGCTCACCGTAGAGCTCATGAGAACCTCAACATCTCCGGTATGACATGTATCTGTTAAATCTCAACAAATGTGTCAGTAATCATCAGGGTGGTGATATCACCCCTCACTCATATATGATATAGTGGAGTAAAAGTAAGCATGCATATATACATAATGAAAGAATGCAAAATGAAGCTACACTATACTAGCATGATATGCATATGATATATACAATGGATGCAAATTCCTAATCTTACCTCTACTTACCTGATGGTTGAATGCTAGGTGTAGTCAAATAACCAGTGAAACCATCCTAGCAATATCTCATAATACATGTCCCTGAGATTCATCATAAACCAAAACAATAATAAGTCTAGCACAAAAATAACATGAGTTAGAAAATGCATTGTATCATCAAAAATCGTAAAGTCTAGCTCATGGAGACGCAAGGGAGGGACAAAATTATTCCAAGTCACACTCTTAGGAAAGTGTCCAATCCATCTCAGAAAGGGATCGTGAAAAATCAATGGTTCAAAAGACTGACTCAAAGAGTCTGAAGGTTGGCTACCTTGGACATCTTCATATTCTGAGGTCTGGGAAGGGACTAGTAAGAACCTAAAGGATGATTGACAATTTCTTAAGGGAACGTTGAAAGACTGAGATAATAAACTTCTTCTTGAGGTATTCAACCTACCCTTGAATTCTAAAAGTAAGCTTTGCCTCAAAGAAAACTCAAGACAAGGGACATATTTTCCAACTGCATGCTTAGTGACATAGTGAGGCAAAGTAATCAATGGAGGTCGGAAAACCTTGTTACAAGTATTCTTGTTTGGGAAAGCAATGTCCTCACCTTTATCAAGATCTGAGCACATTGGTGGTTGATAATATTCTTCATAGAATAAATCCAAGTGCTCAAAGGAATACTCATCAAAATATACAAGGTATGATCGAAAATCATCAGGAGAATATTGGATTGGGTCATACTTGGGTGCTTGGAAAACTTTTATAATTATATCATCATCTTGTTTCCAAACGTCAAAATTATTAGGAAGATCATATGATTGTTGTAAAGGAAACATTTGAAGATATCCTTCCATATCGTAAGTTGGATCCTCATCTGAACCAATCACATCCCACTTATGTCTTCCAACATGTATGAACTCATCAAAATTATCAACCATGCCACTACGTTTGTCATAACATGAATAATTTAAGGCATCCAAGGGCTCCTCTAATACTTCTTCACTTTCCAAATCATAAAATAAAGCATCATCAAAATTTTGGAAAGGGAAATAACTTACTGTGTTTACTTCTTGTTGTGCAGGAGCATCAATGTCTTGGATGACTTCATCAAATGGAAGAGGGTTCAGTACATCATCCCCAAGACTCAACTCTTTAATCATCTTTTTACCTTCATCAGAAAATGAAGGGCCTAGCTCTTCCAAGGGTTCCTTTACTTCTTCACCTTCTGAAACATAGAACAAAGTGTCATCAAAAACCTAGAAGGGAAGATGACTAACCTCGTCCTCTTCTTTTTGTGGAGGAGGAATAGGATCTTGGATGGCTTCATCAGAGGGGGGAGCACACATTAATATGTCATCGTCATGTTTGATATCTTCAGGCTCTCACCCTTTAACCAGGTATTCATTATCCTCGGTAGAAACACGAGTAAATTCTAGCTCTTCCTCATGGGATTGGAAACCTTCATTAGGATCCTTCTCCTCAACCTCTTGTTGGTCGATGACTTGTCCCCTTCTTTCCTAGAATTTACTAACAAAGTTTTCAAGGGAAACTAATCTTTCCAGACTAAGATCATCTGGGGTATCTTTGGGGTCATCAACTTTAGTTTATGTAATAAAAAGGTGTTCTCACTTGAACAAGGAGATATTTGCCTTGATTTGTATGGCCATGTAATAAGCTTATTGGATTGATCTTGGCCCTTTTTTACTGAGGAGAAACCTTAAATGCACTAAGAGTGCATTGGTATAGAGGTAAGCGAGGTACCTATCTTCGGGGTGATGGATTCTAGGAATTTGGTGTAACAAATTCTCAAAACTAGTATGGAATTCCTTGACAGTCTCATTCTCAGTTTGTTTCATGTACTCAAGTCTTTTTATCAGCATGCAAATATCTTCTATTTTAATATTCCATTTCTTGAGAAAGGTTTCTTCCAATTGGTCCATAGATGTAATGTTGGCATCAGGGAGATTGTCATACCATTTCTTATCATTTCCATGAAGAGTGGCAGAGAAAAGTTTCATCGCCAAATCTTCAGCATCATCACTGATAGGGTGGAGTTGAAAGAAAGCCCAAAAATTATCTATGTGATCTTCGACTATAACCCCATCATTACCAATGAATCTAGGGAGCCATTTTTCATACCTAAAAGGCATTTGTCGAGGGTAACCCAGAATTTTACTCATATCCAAGGGTTTAAAATTTCTTGGGTCCCATTGAGAGGCCATAGTTGGCTTTGTCATCAGTGGAGTCATCGAATAATCCTTCTAGGGATCATCAAAGAGAAAAGAGGGAAACACCCTCGATGGAGTCGTCGGGTAAGATTTGTGAAGTAAAGGCTTTGGATAAAGGCTTAACAAAAAAGTGTCGTTCGAGGAAAATTGACTCAGTGTTCCCCGAAAACGGTGCCAAAATGTTATCGCACAATCTGTACTTTTCCCAAATCCCTAGGCAAGTGGAAACAAGATTTGTGTAACAAGGAGTGACCTATCACTGTCACCTTAATAGGAAACCCATTTCTATTTAGGAATATATCAATGTATCCCAGAGGAGACGTCCCCAGTGACCTGAGGGTTTGAGAAGGCTAAGGCAAGAAAGTCCCCCCCTCTCACAAGTCACTCAATTTCACATGTTCATTGTGTCTTATAGAGATGAAGCAAAATATAAATGAGGTGTACCTACCCAGAACAAGACAACAATAGAAAAAACATGCAAATTCAATGTACCATATGATGTTAGTGCTTCATAAAACCATGAACCTTTAAGAAATAAGTATGTTTATGTAAGACTGCAACAAAAGTAATTGTCTATAAAATAAATGAATTGTTTGGTAACAGCCACAATAATTATGCTTCAAAAATGCTTAGAAAAGACAAGAGAATATAAGTCTAATTTGACAGAATGATAGCAACTTTGTCAAAATCAAAGTTGGCAATGTCTAATCAACTGTTAATGTCACCTTTTTAAAATGAATTTGTTGTTGTAAGATGGTTGTATCAAATCTTTTGGAACAACAACAAGTTAGTTAGTGGATTAGTATAGTTTAAGGTTAGCAAAGGTTAGTAAAGGTTTCAAGGAAGGTTGTTTGAGAGTTGTTTGATCAAATCAAGTACCAAGGTGAGTAGATTAGTGCCTTTTAGGGTATATGGAGTCAACAATAGAAGCAACAGATATTGGAGAAAAATAGCAATGATAATGCTTATCCAAAGGAGATGGAATGGATGGAAGAGGTGTTGGTAACCCAAGGCCTTAAACACCCAAGTCCTTAAGAGAAAATCAGCTAGAAAGTAAGAAGGCTTAGGCCCTAGCAATTTCTCTTTCCTTTAGACAAATTTGGAAGTAATATATGCAATAGGAAATTAGAGTAGGGCTTCTAAAGTGCTAGTAAGTAGGGCTTTAGTAGCTACTTCTAAACAAGATGTACTTTTGAGAAATTCAACAACTGGAAGACTATAGAGAAAAAGATAATAACTTATGTTTCTCTCCTAGGGTTTTGAGCAAACAATTTCATAATCTTTAACATGAACCAAGTAAAATTGACCACAAGCATTTAACATAAACAAATTGCATATTTTCTACTTACTTCACCAAGAATAATCAAGCCAAACCCTAGTTGAAGATCCTCCACAATGAAAAAATGCCAAAATACACCAAGATTTGTCTCTCCAAGAAGTTGTGCACCACTTAGTTTCAGCCAATAACCCTTAAAGAGGTCGAATTTCAGACCACACCACTTGTGTGATGAGAGATGATGATAAAAATGATATTTTTATCTCTTATTTATACAATATCAAATACCTTTAATTACAGTTAGGTGATAAAAACGTTGACATGGCCAAATTACATTTAAAATCCAGTTTTTACAAAAATGTCATTAATTAAACCATAATTTCATCTTCAAGGGTGACATCATGTCCTTTTAGGGTGACGTTAGGCCCCAAAGGTGGAACGCTAGGCCTCAAGTGCAGAACATTTGGCCTCCAAAGGCCCCGAATATTGCCACACGTGCCAACTAGCACAAAATTTCTCATCATAAATGCAAACCCTAACTATGGATGGTGTTAAGGTCGAAATGATGATGTCATGTGCTTTCAAGGGTCAACGCCCAGGTGGAAAGGAAAAAACCCCTGGGTCTAGGTCTGTCGGAGTGTCCTTGGTGCAATGTCCTTCTTTCTTCATGGTGCAAGCCTCTGGTTTCTCTTTCCCCCTGGTGGGGTCACAACGTCCATCTATTGGGCTTTCAGCTTCATGGAGGTCCAACCTAATCATTCCCCCATATGTACCTGCCCACCGGGAAAATTCCTACATCAAAAAAAAGTACGCCCTCTAGGGGATCATAAGTCACAGGTATCATAGAAATGTCAATCACATCTAATAATCAAATTACCCAAACATGTGCATCAAACCTCCCTTTACCTCGACAAATGCTCAAAGACGTTATGCAGTTTAACAAGTCAGGTTTGGAGAAGGTCTCAAGATGTCCTATTGGGCTAATCCTCCTTAATTTTGGGGTGTTTACCATGTGAGAACCAATCAAGGTCATCTAAGCGTGTGTGAAGTGGCGTAGGGGAAATGTTTGAGCAGAGGGTGCAATGATAACAGGGAAATGTAGGTCTTTCATGTGGGTGCCTCTATAGAGGGTGAGTTGCACCTTATAATGGATGTCATTGTTTCCTAGCCCATTCAATGCCTTTTATTCTTAGTCTTATTGATTTTGGGTTTTTTTTTTTCAAGGGAAAAGATGGAGAACAATGTCCTTGCATGGTAACTAGAGGTGACAACATTACCCACAAGCATTTCACAGAAATGAGAAGGCTAGCTCATGATGAGACCCCATTTCTCTTGGTTATGCCACCAAAAGCCACTACCCTGTCTTGGTGACCAGATAGATGGTAGTGGCATACCCCTACATGCCCATGGACCTAATAGGTCAACTCATGATGAAACCCCCCATCCACCAACTAGTACCTTGATTTTTTATTTATCTTTTGGGTCCCCTTTTCTTACTGAGAAGATTTTTATTCCTTTCTCGGGAATCCCTGGGTGAAGCATCTCAAAGGTTTCATTTTGGCTTTTAACTATTGCCAGTTATTTTTACACTCTGGGCCTTTAGCCCCTTCTTCCCACAAGGAAAGGTACAACCCTTCCTAGTGTGGAAAACCCAATGCCCTAACCAAGGTGGGGGGAGATGAGAGGATTAATGATGGAAAGTGGAAGTATGGAGGGAATGGACGATGACCTTTCATATACCCACCCAGTGGCAACTCATCCTAAAGGGGAATCAGCTTACTAGGGCATTATGTCACCCTCTTAGGTATGAACAAGTTAAAGAGCATAATTTCCAAGCAAACGTTATAAAATGAAGGAGAATTTAATGCAACATACTTAAGTGCTTCAATAATCAGAGTGACACATACCATGATACCTGGACTCATTACCTCATGGAGAAAGACTTACCGCTACATCACGACCAGGCTTGTGGGATGGATATTGTTGATAGATGGGTTGCACTGAAGAAAAGATGGGCCCGCCGAGGCTATGCTCAAGTCATCCGGCTCTCGGCACTCCATGTCTAGGACCTTTGAGCCTCGAGACATGATCTCCTTAGTTATCCCTAGGATAGGGGATAACAAGAAACATTTTCCATTCGGAGTCCTTGATACATATTATCACAANGCCCGCCGAGGCTATGCTCAAGTCATCCAGCTCTTGGCACTCCATGTCTAGGACCTTTGATCCTCGAAACATGATCTCCTTAGTTATCCCTAGGATAGGGGATAACAAGAAACATTTTCCATTCGGAGTCCTTGATACATATTATCACAAGATTTGTACTTGTGCAAAGCCTCCACAAGATACGTATCTGTGTAACAATTGTAAGTTTCTACCATTGTCACCTAAGTAGATAGGTCTCTTGTTTTAGTGATGGAAGAAGGTCTAACACAAGGAAGGTTTCCCTGGTGATGTCAAGGGATCAAATAGCAAGATTAGTCGAGCCTACAACCCCTTATCTTGGTCACCTGAATGTATGGTCTAGGTCTAGGAGAGGTAGGAAAGTGTTGATGGGTAAGAATTCCCTCGACAACAACAAAAGGTACTCCCCGGCATACGGTTCCAACTAGACTAAACACCATTTAAATTAGGAGTCTTGTTGACCACCTATTTCAACTAGGTGTCAACGTCATGTATCATGAAGTTATGCACCTTATGGTACAACAATTTTGAAGACCTATGGCTCAACAGGGCAATTATGCCACCATAACTTCTTTCTCTCTCCACGGAATGTATGCTCCCCTACGTGGGATATTTTTGTAAATGTAACTTGTTAGCATGGGTCAAAGTTGTAATAATTTAGTGGCCTAGGACTTTATCATTATGGAAGTCCTTTCATCGAGTGTTTTTTTTTCCTCATGTAATGAATTTAGTTTTTTCAGTGATTTTAATTACTTGAGTTTTTCAATCAATAATCCTCCAAAGTGGTGAAAGACGTTCTAATGATCGAGCCCAATAGTTGACTAAGGGATAAAATTGTTGTAAATGACCATGCTAGACATCTCCTAGAGTCTTGTGGAATTTTGTTAAGTTTTGATAGGTGTTTTTAATAATTAAAATTTCCCGTAAATTGGAAGTTTGTAATTATTTTTTATGTAAAATGTAAAAAATTGGTCCTTGGGGATTTTGTATAGGTGTATGGGTACTCAAATAAAATGTATTATCACCCCCTACACCCTTGGACCAAGTTTCAGCTCATTTGAACAATTTTTGCTAGGTCAATGTCCATGAGGAGTCTAAGTCATTAAAAAATCAACAAATAATTGGCTAAATTAAAAATGCTAAATTTTGCCAAAAGTTGTAAAACATGAGAAAATGGGGAAAAGTTGTTTCCTAAGTCATTTATATGTAATAAGGGGTCAAATAAATCAAATTCCCCCTTTCCCACCCCTCATGCAACTTAACTTTAGAGAGGGAGGCGGATTTGACTCTTGTGGGGCTCACCATCTCCATTGGATTGGCCATTTGGTGATGGGGACCACATGGGGGGGGGGGGG
>JASDQU010193541.1:0-14943 GCA_032191745.1 Picea mariana | reverse complement strand
ATATAATAAATTTAATCATAACCCTTATGCATAATCAAAGATCAGGCACGTCATAAAAAGTGTAAATCCAAATGCTCAATGCCTTACAAACTCAATAAAATCAAGTTATGCAATCAATATAAAAATGTCCAATGAGCATAGTTTGAAAGTCCTTTCAGCCACATAAAGATAAACAAAAGGTAAGTGCAATAGAAAATATCGATAAAAAGATCATGACAGTTCAGATAGTGATCAAAATGTGACCTCGAAAGGAGAAGTTTTCACGCTTACAGTCGTGAAAACTTAACGAAGACAAATGTGCAAATGTCGCAAGAAATGAAAGTGTCGTCTATTTGAAAAATGTGACGAAAAACTTGATGTTTGCAAGACACAAGTGTAGGCAACTTATAAGATCGTAGAAAAAGGTGAATTGGCTGCCAACATGCTCTCCAAACAAATTTTAACGAGGAGAAAGAGAAAATGCAGCAAGAAAAGGAACAGTTTCTCGCAGGGCAACTCAAGGTAAAAGAATCAGTTAACAGAGCACTTCACTTTGTGATAGGTTGCAAGACATAGGTAGAAGACCGGGTTGAGCATCAAGTAGAGCATATCGTGGAATCCATCCAAAAAATACAACAAAGAATAGCATATTTAGAGCTCTACACAGTGCCTAGCACTCCACAGGATGGAAGAGATCAAAGAGAAGCTACTTCCAGGAGAGCAATCGAGAGAATAAAATCTCTTGCCATGGAATGTAATAAACTCAGTGATCATAATGCCTAGACTTATGAGAAACTCACTGAGAATCCAGAATTGAAGGAACTAGAGTCACAGCTCCAGGAAGTGAAGTATCAAGCAGAGACAATACAGGTGCAGTTGAAGCCCCTGTCAGTTGTAGCAAGAATGAAGCGATCCTAGGAGCAGTGCACTACCCAACAATAGGTAAATAATATTTAGAGCAGACTCATGGAAGTAACTCAAAGGCTCCAACCTGTACAGGATGAGGCTTACCAACTGTTCACAGAGATCGAAGGTCGAGGAGCAGAAATGGAGCAAGTTGTGACTGCAGCTGAACAATGCCTAGAAGGACCCGTGAATGAGGCAGTCATCCAAGATTTCACTGAATAGGAGGTCGTATCACAACAACAAGTTGAAGTAGATCGAGCTAATATAAATACTTTTGAAGAAAAACTGATCAGATCAGAGTGACTTGGGATGAGTCATAGGTGAGTGTTGGGGGCTTATTGGCCCTTGACCAAGTTTTGAGGATACTTGGTCATGATTGACCTATTTTTGGGACTTCGACAGGCTGTCGAATACGAAGCGCAAGACGAAGAGGATATTGTAGGATCTCGGCCCCTTTTTACGGATTTTTGGGTTTTGCGATCATGTAACAGGTATGGGAAGGTCGGCCCATGGGTTTACCCATGCTTAGGCCTATTTTGTATATATAAATAGAAGGCTAGGAAATGTAGAAAGTAGTTGAGTTGTTGCAAGTTGGCTAAGTGCTAGAGTTTGATCTGTGTGATCAAGATTTGTAAGGACTTGTGCATACTGTGTGAGACTTGTAGAGCTATGTGCAAGTCATCGTAAGGGGTTGTGACAAGTTGCGTGCTTATACCTACTCAGGGAAGGAGGATCTAGAGAGGTGCACAGATCTCCTGTCCTATGCGAAGTAGGGTTTTTGAGGTTCTGTGCATGTAACTGATTAACAGAAGATAATATAAGAGAAGAAGAGTTTGTGGACGTAGCCCTAGGGGGAGGGGTGAACCACGTATATGTTGTGTTGCTTTTCTTTGTGCGATGTGTTGGTGTGTTTATGTGTAACTTTCTATGATATAGATGAATGTTAGATACGACTAATGTTGCTTTGTGCTTATAAAGGAGAATGAATGTTAGATTTGACCTATGTGAGTATGCTTAGTACCTAAATCTTCTAGATCTAATATGTTCCTTTTATGTTAAGTTCTATTAGATGTGGATCTGGTTGAATACTACGATGCTCTGTAATTAGGGTTTGTCTGCATTGTTACCAAGAACTGAATGTTGATGAAAGTTTACTACTAAGTGCCCTGTTAAATGTTAGAATCACATATCTATGTCCCAGCTAAGGTTTCAGACATCTGAGTCCTACAACCACCCCTGCCTCTACCTTGGGTGAGACTTCATCTGCTTCATAGGTGTTGCCGAAAGGGCCAATAGTTAGGGTTATGTTGGTGTGTTGTTGTAGCGTTGAACCCTGGGTCGCTTTCAATTATTTACTGATGCCCCCCATTATGGTATGATAAGACACCTCTCGACATACAAACCAATCTGGTAAAAACTTTGGGAGAGAATGGGGGGCGAATCGAGCACCCAAAAACCCTGATATAGGAAAAAATTTTCTCAATATACCAGTCTACTATTTTTCCTAGGTTAGCCATGATTCTTTCTGAAATTATGGGAGGCGGGAAACCATACAGGGTGACATGAATCGACACCACTATATAATGACATATTTCATAGAAGATATCTTTGGCTTTATCCTCCCACAACTTGGACTAATAGAAATGAATAGGCTCAATGCTGGTCGGTGTCTGTAACACCCTATTTCCCCCAATTTGTAATTAATCATAAAATAGGAATTACCATGCTAATGCATAAGGACAATGTAAATGTATTATTGTGTGAGTTGCCAATGACTGACTGTGGGGGTGAAGGCTTGAAAGTACTGGCCATGATATCACTAGAGAAGAATGTGAAAACTATAAGAGAGGGTTCATTATGACAAATAACCCCAAATTTCCCTTGATGAGGATGACAATCTCCTTCGGATCCCAAGGAGAGAAATTAGTTAATGAAGAAAGGACCGGTGGTTGAATTATCAACCACCCCCATGAATGGAAACATGGGTTGTCAGCCCAAAGTACCGCAAGGACCTTCAGACTTGAACTTCCTTATGACATAAGGAACAGGATAGGTCGGAAAACCTTCCAAGGTAAGAGGGATACACACGGGAGAGGAGACACCAGACAAAAAGAGAATAAGCTCACAAGGGAGATGCATCGAGCTCTCTAGCGAGTCACGAACTGAAGGCCACAAGATTAATGTTGAGGAGCATATGAGAAACCTCGTCGAGGCCATAACCGAGAGAGAAAGCTCTAAGTTACAGAGAACAAGACCCAAACAGAAGCGGAAACAGAGGAAGAACCCCCAAGAAGTGTGATAATTCCCTGGTGATATAATGGCTTGGCACGGGGGTGGCCAGTGTGCTAAGAATGAATGCCTTTGTGCCTATGGTCGGGTGGAAGGATGAATACCCATAGTCAGTTGGTTGGCGGCAACCTGTAATAGATAAGCGATTTCCTACCCTGTGTAATTTAGCCGTAATTGTGTATGAATTGGTTATACTATGTATGTTTCAGGAATTGTGCATATTTCTTAATGGATATACTATATCTCCCCTATTTCTGCTTCATTGTATAACTAGGCCAGTAAGAAATTATATGGTTAGGAGATAATTTTATACTCATAAATTCTTGTGTCCTGTGGAGGCATAAGCCAGATTCACAAACTGTGTGTTCGTCGACCCCAGACACAGTTTAATGCACGCATGCCAACCCTCCTAATTGTTTAGAGTCCCTTGGAGGACGAAGTATTGTTAAGCTCAAAAGAGGTAGTGCATATTGGCAAAGGCTCTCTACGATGCAAAACGAACCTAGAACTCCTCAAGTCCTAAACAAGCTCAGGAAGGATCGCACCGTTGTGTGCAAGAACCCTGCATGGAGTGTCGAGGTTGAGAAACCCTTTGGAGGTTTCAAAGCGTATGAAAGCTTAGGAATGATAGAGATAATGATCAAAATCAGATTTGAACTGTTGGTTCAATTTAGGGAAATACAGGTGAGGATTTCCCCAAAGTCCTGAAAGGCGAATCACCGATTCGCAGGGGAAAATCTGGACCGTTGGAGCCTACATCCAGACAGCCAGAGAAGAGTGTGCAGAAGAATAGATGTGAACCGTCAGATAGAGCGCAGGGGACCGATATTCATCAGATATAGAAAAGGCACACGAGGTTTAACCTGGTGCATGTAGGGGAGAGAGGACTCCTCAAAGTCCTGAAAGTCCCAAAGTATTTGGAACCGTCCATTGGCACAGGACACATGGTAGTTGGGTAGCATTTCACTGACTCACAACTTGGAGTGGTCAATGGGTAAGACCGCACGAACTCACAATTTGTGAAATCATGATGTGATCGTGGTTGTTGATCCATGAGTGATCTGGACCATCAATTTAGTGTGAATAAATTTTGGTGTTTTAGCATCTGGGAAACCAGAGGGCAAGACCCCTCGTCTTCACAAGTCCCGAAATCTCAGTATACGAAACCCCAATGCGCTATGTGGATGAGTCGGTTTAGTGTGAATAAATTTCGGCATTTTGGCATCTGGGAAACCAAAAGGCAAGACCCCTCATCTTCGCAAGTCGTGAAATCCTGGTATACAAAACCCCAATGCGCTCTGTGGATGAGTCGATTTAGTGTGAATAACTTTTGGCATTTCAGCATACGATAAACTAGAGGGCAAGACCCCTCGTCTTCGCAAGTCATGAAATCCCGATATACGAAACCCCAATGCACTTTGTGGATGATCCAGTTTAATGTGAATAAGTTTTGGTGTCTCAGCATTCGGGAAACCAGAGGGAAAGACCCCTCATCTTCAAAAGTCGTGAAATCCCGGTATACGAAAACTTGACGCGTGATTAAGACTGAGTGTCTTTCAACACCCTTAAGCTCAGGAGGGATAGTGACCATTGGATCCAGATCAACGAGGGTCATTGATATCATACACAAATTCCCATATTAGAATTTGGGGATTGGAGTGACAAGAGATTTGGAGTCGCTACATTGTGAACTCTCGGTTCATGAAACTTCGAAAAGATCTAGACCGTTGGATCCAAACCATTGAGGATCATTCGATCTCGTATAAGAAGTCGCGTATCGGAGTTCGGGGAATGGAGTGACCAATAATTTGGGTCGCTACATTTCGAACTCCCAGTTACCGAAATTTTGATACGGTCAGGACCATCGGATCAGGGGGAGATTCACAGCCGTCGATCTCATCGAAGGTAATATTTCAGGTTTTGGGGTTTGAAGAGTCGAAAGACTTGACTCTCTTGCATCACTGAGTTGCGAAATACGAAAGGTGCCTCTTGGCTTGGCCTATGGTCATAACCAATGATAACATGGAGGTGGATAAGGGAAGAGCTAGCCTGCGCTAGGCCTCCGTAGGAATTCATGGATTCTATCCCTTGAGGAAGAGTGAAAATTTTATTTTTTCCGTAGTGGGTATGTGACAAATTGGTATAAGAGCATGGTTAAAACACTTGGCTTTCTTGGGCTCATGCACAAGTCACAAAAATAGATATCATTATTTGCATTACTCTTTAAGGAGAAGGACTGCAGAATTAAACCTGTGATTTTGGGAATTCTTGTTGAACTTCAGTAGAGGAATTTCCTTAACCCCTTTGTTAAAATGGTAACTACTCTTATTGGAGTAGGGATATGCTAATTAACAATGATAATAAATATTGAATGTGAATAGTTGAAGATAGCGGGGAAATTTCATATGTCGAGTGTGCATATAGAGAACAAGGAGTGCATATAGAAACAATCTTGTGTTAAAGTTTTAAATCTTTGGAGGTTGAACACAGAGGATGATTCCAAAAGAGTTGATTCCAAGTTCATGGCCGAAAGTCATTGAAAATCTGAACGGGCGGTGAAATTCTCGGAGGGAGGAATACCAAAATTCCATGAACTGTTAGATCTATTAGATCAGCGGAGAAGATAAGGATGATAACCTCTCATCACTCACAAACTCAGGAGGAATAGTATCCATTAGATTGGAATCAATGAGAGTCGTTGATATAGAGCTTCGTGGTTTGGGTTATTGGGAAAATAGAAATGAAGACTTTCCCAAAGTTGTGCAAGGTAAATCATCGATTAAATCAGGGTTGTTGGTTAGTGGATGACCTGAACCGTAGATCTGGTGTAATCATATCTTCGGGATTTAGAGGTTTAGAAGTCAACGGGAAGAGTATTGAGAACTCTCATTTCATGAAATCCCAACATCCAACCTGAGCCATTGGATCAAGACAGGCGGTGGATCGTTGATCTGATGCATACACATTTTGGGGATTCAAAATTGGGAGTTAGGAGGTGAAGACTTCGTTAGAATCCCAAAAGGTGGAAAGATGGGATTTGATCAGGACCATTGATTGGTAGAGAGATCTGGACCATGGGATCCAGGTTGTTGAACCCTCGTGGATTAGAAGTTTGGGAAACAGTGGAGCATTGTCCACAGATTGGCCAAAACAAGGGATCCTGATGCGTGTCTAGGAGTTGACCCCAGGTTTTGAGTGAGGGGTCATGTGAATAAAAGAAGCGATAAAACCTTAGCCTCCGTATTTTGGGTTTTCGAATTATGGGGATCAAGGAACCAGAGTTCCTTGCAATAGGAATCCCAAAATCACGAAATGCAAAGCACCTTTTAGTTTGGATCGTGGTCACTGCTGGTGGTCATGTGAGGAGAAGGCATGAACTAGTATGACCAATACTTAGCTATGTTCAATTGTACTTGAGTGCATGAGTTTAATGCATTGTGAAGCTTCATAATAGGAAGCCTGATATTAATACCAGTAAGGTATGAATGATATTAAGCGTGCAAGTAATGCACATGTATGATGTAAGAGTACAAGTATACTAGAGGCCCAATATGATTGCCCTGATGAGTGAAACGTGAAACAAGTATTTCTCTTGTCCAGATTAAATGAATACTATGGAGGCATAGCTGACTCCATTCTAGGGAGTCATGAAAGTTTTGTTCCAAATAATAGGCTGAGGGGAATGTATTCCATTTCCTTAGGAAGTACCAATATAATTAGATGAAAGGGTTAATGAGAAACGATTCTCTCTTGTCATAATATGAGACAAATGATTATGCCTTTGAGCATCACATGAGAAGGATTGTGAATGAATCTGAATTGACTGATCTTAACAGTAAAGATGCATGTGGGCTATAAAATATACCTATGGAAACTGCACATAGGCTTACAATTATGAGTATAGCTAAGTACATCGTGGATGTAAGTTAGAAAAAACCTAGAACATGTGCGGATGAATAATTTGGAATACATACTAGAAAGGTATGTCTATGTCCCTTAAAGAATGCTTATTAACAAGCTGAAGCAAATTCGAGCTTGAGGCCATCACAGATAGTGATGGATATGCAACAAGGAAGTTGCATACCGAAGGAGTTCTCTGTGGAGGAACTGTGTAAGGACTTTGTCAGAAGAACAAAGTCACAACCCTAATAATTGTTGAAGGTTGGACAATGGGTTGCAAGGCATGTCCATATATAAGAATCCTGGATTACATTTTGAAAGAATCATGTAATTAATAGAAGACTAACAACTGAATATTGACCATTTTGATAACTGAATGGAAGTGTGTAGGATGCACATGTTCATGATTCATTATGAGAAAAGAGTTTCTATTAAAGCATGCTATCGTATCCCAAAAAGGGTTAGGGTGAGGCCTAACCAAGGCGGCTCAAGGAAAAGAGCAGGAAGATGCCGACAGGGAGTAGAATTGCAAAAGTAGAGAAGAAACAGTGAGGCCTTAGAGATAACTCGGCTGGGATGAAAAGTCCCAGGCGATGTAGAAAGAATTTGAGGAAGGGGAGAGCCCTCAATTCTTTCCTTGTTGTGCATTATGTTTTCTATGGGATGAGAAAGCTAGTACATTGATGAACGGAAATGTTTTGACACCATAGTGATGATGGTTGTAATACTGTGAAAATGATTGAGAACTGTTGTGTTGCACTCATGAAAACATTAAGGATGGTGTGATGAAATACATATGAATATGCTGGGACATGTCTGAAAATATTTTATTAATTTAAATGCTATGGTACATTCATTTTAATTTACATGAAAACTAATGTGCCTATGGTGCATGTCATGTGTAGAAAGAAATAAGATTGGAACTGTTGAGAAAGAGAGTTGCCAATAATGAACAACCTCAAGCAGAGGGTGACCATGGGGAGGTTGTGGTCGAAAGATTGTTGACAGGACTGTGAAAATCCCGCTAAAGCACTATTGACGAGGTAGAGATCAAAAAGAGAGTGCTAGCAGCCAAGAACCGGTATAAAGATATTCGTGCCTATGTGGCACAAGGTATGAAGGGATTTGGTAAGAACCCCTTCTGAAATATTTTATTGTCTTAGTGTTATGCATAAACTTGAAAGGCAGTTGTATGCCTTGGATACCCAAGTAAGGTATGACTCAGGACGAAGAACCGAAATGATGGAGGTATGAACCTCTGGTAGTAAACATTGTTTGTAACCCTTGGAAGAATTCATGAATTGATATGTCATGAATGCATTGACAATCAAGGAATGCGTAAAGGCATTCATGTGAAACTTTGAGTTTTGGTATACTGATTTGGGGTCGTGATCGACCTATAGCAGGAAGCACAGTCCTGTTGTAAGAATGAAAGAAAACAAATAAACCATATGAGGAAAAGGTTGGTTAAATTCCAACACCCCATGGCCAATAACCTGTCATAAAGTGTGAAAAAATTGAAATCAATGCAAGAGTGCATTTGGGTATGAATGTGGCAATGGATATTGGCACATTTGTTAAAACCCTTTGAAATGTTGAATTATATTTTGAAAATTTTGGTATGTTGAGATGAGACTAACAGTTCATTTGGCTGTGGAAAGAATGAATTGCAGGAAGCAAAGGGTCATGGATACGGCAGTGAGGTAAGCCCATAGGAAAGATCGATTTCCTGCTGAGCTAAAATGAAAGGAATAGTATTTCCTTTTGAGAAAGTGAATTTGATTGTTAGTATGCACAATTATGAAATTGATGTGATGAAGTTGAAAAGGTGCGATAAAAATGTATGTGCATGAGAACTAACAATTTGATTAGCTGAGGAATGATTGCAGGAAGAAAGAGTCTTGCATATGGAAATGTTGTAAGCCCATAAGGAAGACCGATTTTTTGCTGAGCTAAAATGTTATGGGAAGGAAAGTCCCATAATTGTGAATCTGGTTCTGTTTGGAACATATTTGAAAATAAACCAAGAGATTGGAAAATTTGTGGGTGACAGATTTGCAATAAAATTCTAAAAGTTAGAATTTATAATGATGTCTCATGAATTTTGTATACCTGTGATACAGGTGAGAATAAAAGACATGTCCAGAAAGGACAGATGAGGGATGTCAAAGTTGAATATGATGAACATGGCTACTACTAAGTCATGAAAACCCCGTGATAAGCCATGATCGCCTAAAAATTATTGTGTTGAGGTAACACAAGACGGAGGTACAACTCGACAGAGAAAGTCTGAGGGACGCCTCGACTGTAAGACTCGATAGAGTCTCTAAAATTTTCCTGTGCGAGAAAACCTTGGCAGGGAAATATGGATCGCCTGAGGGACTGTATAGCAGTGAAGGGGATGCCTAAGCCTGGGCCTAGAGGGTGAGTGACTACAAGGAAGAGGAGACCTTAATAATTCGTGTAAACTATTGGGATCATGCACACAATGGGTAGTTTCCCATGCGGAAAAAAAAAACCCTGGAAAGGAAGACAAAATCATGATAGCTCTTGTGAACTATTGAATTGGAATCATGCACCCAATGGGTACGTCAAGGAAAGCGATGAGCATGGATAACAAAACTACCATGTGGATACAGATCCACAAACTTCATAGATAAGTATTGTGCTAAGATTATGAAAATTTCCTTTTGAATTTTGAACAACAGTAAGATGTTTTTGCACAAAATTGTGATTAATGTGCTTGTTGTCAAAGAATTATTGAATGCAGATAACAAAGACTAAGATCCTAAAAGAGGACCTAACCGAAGACAAAGGTCAATACTTTTGAAGTGGTTGAATGAAAAAGGCATGACAAGTGTTTTTGAGAAAGAACACCGAGGACGGTGTTCCTTTAAGGGGGAGTGAATTGTAACACCCTGTTTCCCCCAATTTGTAATTAATCATAAAATAGGAATTACCATGATAATGCATAAGGACAATGTAAACGTATTATTGTGTGAGTTACCAATGATTGACTGTGGGGGTGAAGCCTTGAAAGTACTGGCCATGATATCACTAGAGAAGAATGTGAAAACTATATGAGAGGGTTCATTATGACAAATAAACGCAAATTTCCCTTGATGAGGATGACAACCTCCTTCGGATCCCAAAGAGAGAAATCAGTTAATGAAGAAAGGACTGGTGGTTGAATTATCAACCACCACCATGAATGGAAACATGGGTTGTTAGCCTGAAGTACTGCAGGGACCTGCAGACCTGAGCTTCCTTCTGACAAAAGGAACAGGATAGGTCGGCAAACCTTCCAAGGTAAGAGGGATACACACAGAAGAGGAGACACCAGACAAAAAGAGCGTAATCTTGCAAAGGAGATGCGCATAGCTCTCCAGTGACTCACGAACTAAAGGTTGAAAGCTTGATGTTGAGGAGCATCTGAAAAACCTCGCCGAGGCCATAACCGAGAGAGAAAGCTCTAAGTTACAGAGAACAAGACCCAAACAGAAGCAGAAATGAAGGAAGAACCCTCGAGAAGTGTGAGAATTCTCTGGTGATATCATGGCTTGGCACGGGAGTGGCCAGAGTGCTAAGAATGAAGGCCTTTGTGCCTATGGTCGGGTGGAAGGACAAACACCCACAATCAGTTGGTTGGCGGCAACCTGTAATAGATAAGCGATTTCCTACCCTGTGTAATTTAGCCATAACTGTGTATTAATTGGTTATATTGTGTATGTTTCAAGAATTGTGCATATTTCTTAATGGATATACTATATCTCCCCTATTTCTACTTGATTGTATAACTAGGCTAGTAAGAAATTATATGGTTAGGAGATGATTTTATACTCGTAAATTCTTGTGTCCTATGGAGGCATAAGCCAGAGTCACGAACTGTGTTTTCGTCGACCCTGGACACAATGTCATGCATGCATGCCAACCCTCCTAATTATTTAGAGTCCCTTGGAGGATGAAGTATTGTTAAACTCAGGAGAGGTAGTGCAGATTGGCATAGGCTCTCTACAAGGCAAACCAAACCCAGAACTCCTCAAGTCCTAGACAAGCTCAGGAAGGATCACGCCATTGTGTGCAAGAACCCTACATGGAGTGTAGAGGTTGAGAAACCCTTTGGAGGTTTCAGAGCGTATGAAAGATCAGGAGTGATAGAGATCGTGATCAAAATCAGATCTTAACCGTTTCTTAAATTCATGGAAATAGAGGTGAGGATTTCCCCAAAGTCCTACAAGGCGAATTGCCAATTCGAGGGGGAAAATATGGATTGTTGGAGCCGACGTCCAGACAGTCAGAGAAGAGTGCATAGGAGAATATATCTGAACCATCCGATCAAGTGCAGGGGACCGATAGCCGTCAGATCTAGAAAAGGCACATGATGTTTAACCTGGTGCATGCAGGGGAGAGAAGACCCGTCAAAGTCCTGAAAGTCCTAAAGTAATCGGAACCATCCATTGACACAGGACGTGTGGCAGTTGGGTATCATTTCGCTGACTCGCAACTTGGAGTGGTCAAAGGGTAAGACCGCACAAACTCACAATTCATGAAATCGCGACGTGATCGTGGTCATTGATCCATGAGTGATCTGGACCATTGGTGTAGTGTGAATAACTTTCGGTATTTTGGCATATGGGAAACTAGAGGGCAAGACCCCTTGTCTCTACAACTCATGAAATCCCTGTATACGAAACCCCGATGCGCTCTGTGGATGAGTCAGTTTAGTGTGAATAAATTTCGACATTTTGGCATACGGGAAACTAGAGGTCAAGACCCCTCATCTTTGCAAGTTGTGAAATCCCGGTATATGAAACCCCGATGCACTCTGTGGATGAGTCGGTTTAGTGTAAATAACTTTCAGCATTTTGGCATCCGGGAAACCAGAGGGCAAGACCCCTCATCTTCTCAAGTCACGAAATCCTGGTATACGAAACCCTGATGAACTCTGTGGATGAACCGGTTTAGTGTGAATAAGTTTCGGCGTTTTGGCATATGGGAAACTACAGGGAAAGACCCCTCGTCTTCGCAAGTCACGAAATCCTGGAATACGAAACCCCAACGCGTGATTAAGACTGAGTGTCTTTCAACACCCTTATGCTCAGGAGGGATAGTGACCATCATATCCAGATCAACGAGGGTCGTTGATCTCATACACGAATTCCCATATCGGAATTTGGGGATTGGAGTGACAAGAGATTTGGAGTCCCTACATCGTGAACTCCCGGTTCACGAAACTCTGAAAAGATCTAGACCGTTGGATCCAAATCATTGAGGATCGTTGAATCTCGTACAAGAACTCACATATCGGAGTTCAAGGAATGGAGTGACCAGTGGTTTGGGTCGCTTCATTTCAAACTCCCAGTTACCGAAATAACGATACGGCCAGTACCGTCGGATCAGGGGGAGATTTGCAGTCGTTGATCTCATCGAAGGTAATATTTCTAGTTTCGGGGTTTGAAGAGTCGAAAGACTTGACTCTCTTGCATCACTGAGTCACAAAATGTGAAAGGTGGCTCTTGGGTTGGCCTGTGTTCATAATAAACGATCACATGGAGGTGGATAAGGGAAGAGCTAACCTATGCTAGGCCTCCATAGGAATTCGGGGATTCTATCCCTTGAGGAAGAGAGAAAATTTTATTTTTGCCGTAGTGGGTATGTGAAAAATTGGTATCAGCGCAAGGTTACAACACTTGGCCTGCTTGGGCTCATGCACGAGTCACAAAAAGACATATCATTATCTACATTACTCTTTAAGGAGAAGGACTACAGAATTGAACCTTTGATTTTGGGAATTCTTGTTGAATTTCAGCAGAGGAATTTCTTTAACCCTTTTGTTAAAATGGTAACTACTCTTATCAGAGTAGTGATATGCTAATTAACAATGATAATAAATCTTGAATGTGAATAGTTGAAGATAGCAGTGAAATTTCATATGCCGAGTGTGCATATAAAGCACAAGGAGTGCATATAGAAACAAGCTTGTGTTAAAGTTTGAAAGCTCTGGAGGTTGAACACAGAGGATGATTCCAGAAGAGTTGATGCCAAGTTTGTGGCCAGAAGTCATTGAAAATATGAATGGACGGTGGAATTCTTAGAGGGAGGAATACCGAAATTCCATGAACTGTTAGATCTAGTAGATCAGTGAAGAAGATAAGGATGATAACCTCTCATCACTCACAAACTCAGGAGGAATAGTATCTGTTAGATTGGAATCAACGAGAGTCGTTGATCTAGAGCTTCGAGGTTTCGGATATTGGGAAAATAGAAGCGAAGACTTTCCCAAAGTAGCACATGGTAAATCATCGATTCAATTAGGGTTGTTGGTTAGGGGATGACCTGAACCATAGATCTGGTGTAATCAGATCTTCGGGAGTCAGAGGTTTAGAAGTCAACGGGCAGAGTTTTGAGAACTCGCATGTCATGAAACCCCAACATCCAACCTGAGCCATTGGATAGAGACAGGTGGTGGATCATTGATCTGACGTATACACATTTTGGGGATTCAAAATCGGGAGTTAGGAGGTGAAGACTCCTCCAGAATCTTGAAAGGTGGAAAGTCAAGATTTGATCGGGACCGTTGATTGTTAGAGAGATCTCAACCATGGGATCTAGGTTGCTAAACCCTCGTGGATCAGAAGTTTGGGAAATGGTGGAGCATTGTCCGTGGATTCGCTGAAACACAGAATCCTGACACATGTCTAAGAGTTGACCCCAGGTTCTGAGCGAGGGGTCATGTGAATAAAAGAGCCAAGAAAACCTTAGCCTCGGTCTTTCAGGTTTTTGGATTTCGGGGATCGAGGAACGAGAGTTCCTTGCAACAGGAATCCTGAAATCGAGAAATGTGAAGCGCCATTTAGTTCAGATTGTGGTCACCGTCGGTGGTCACGTGAGGAGAAGGCATGAACTAGTATGATCAATACTTAGATGTGTTCAATTGCACTTGAGTGCATGAGTTTAATGCATTGTGAAGCTTCATAATAGGAAGCCTGATATTAATACCAGTAAAGTATGAATGATATTAAACGTCCAAATAATGCACATGTATGATGTAAGAGTATAAGTATACTAGAGGCCCAATATTATTGCCCTGATGAGTGAAATGTGAAACAAGTATTGCTCTTGTCCAGATTAAATGAATACTATGGAGGCATAGCTGACTCCATTCTGGGGAGTCATGAAAGTTCTGTTCCAAATAATAGCCTGAGGGGAATGTATTCCATTTCCTCAAGAAGTACCAATATAATTAGATGAAAGGGTAAATGAGCAAAGATTCTCTCTTGTCATAATAAGAGACAAATGATTACGCCTTTGAGCAGCCCATGAGAAGGATTGTGAATGAATCTGAATTGACTGATCTTAACAGTAAAGATGCATGTGGGTTGTAAAATATACCTATGGAAACTGCACACGGGCTTACGATTATGAGTATAGTTAATTACATCATGGATGTAAGTTAGCAAAAACCTAGAACATGTGCAGATGCATAATCTGGAATACATACCAGAAAGGTATGTATATGTCCCTTAAAGAATGCTTATTAACAAGATGAAGCAAATTCGAGCTTGAGGCCATCACAGATAGTGATGGATATGCAACAAGGAAGTTGCATACCGAAGGGGTTACCGGTGGAGGAACTGTGTAAGGACTTTGTCAGAAAAACAGAGTCACAACCCTAATAATTATTGAAGGTTGGACAATGGGCTGCAAGGCATGTCCATATATAAGAATCTTGGATTACATTTTGAAAGAATCATGTAATTAATAGAATACTAACAAATGAATATTGACCATTATGATAACCGAATGGAAGTGTGTAGGATGCACATGTTCATGATTCATTATGAGCAAAGAGTTTCTATTAAAGCATGC
>JASDQU010193538.1:0-19886 GCA_032191745.1 Picea mariana | reverse complement strand
GCCCATAGTGGTGTACACTGATTAGCAAGTGTTGTGTAAATGGAAGGAAATGTAAAAAAGAGGTCTCAAGTTTGATTCTCACCCTGATTTACCCATGCCCCATGCTTGCGGGCTACGTGGATACACCTGGAGGTTATAGAGGTAGCAGACGAGAATCGACCCCATGTCACATGAGTACGAGAACCGCGAGTTGTCGATTCCACCAGTCACAAAAAATAAAAAATAAATGTATATAATATAATATATAAATCAATCAAGTAACTCAATCATGGCTAAGAAATTAAGTAAATCGACCATGTCTAAGTAATAGTAGATCAATTATGTCCTTCACCTTGCCAATGACTATCTTCTAGTCCAAACCAATACTTGACAAGTAGGATGTCAACAAGGGGGGAATCATATGGAAAGGTCATTTTTCCACCCAACCAGTGCAACCCCCTAAATTAGGTGCTACCCCTAAGTAGGGGCTCAAGCTCAATGAGGGTGTAGGATAAAACAATGAGTACTCAAACAAATCACTCACCTATATCATAAGTGCTTACTCCACAAGACTTAAGCACTTATATAAATTAGTGTTTGGGTCCTAGTGCCTAGCCCACAAGACCTAAAAGTAGTGTTTAAGGCCTAATCCCTTATGATTTTTCTTTGAATGATGTTTTGAGCCAAAAACATCATCCTTTATGCACCAAACCTTAAAATTCAGCTTGTATACCACTCATGGGACAAATATTTCTTATGAAGGTCTTGTCTTTGGTTAAGCCCTATGATTTTCCCATGAGCCACAAAAGCAATGTATAGGACCTAAAATCCTATTTTTGTCCCTTTACCATGTCTTGAATGAAGACCCATCCCTAATGGTTTTTGGCCTTGAAGAGGTGCACCCGTGTTAAAATCTCCACCCGTCCACCTCCAATATAAACATATAAGGGATAAAACATTTCGCGGGGTTTCCATAAAAACCTCCTCTATAAGGTGTTCTTCTTGCGTTGCTATATGCAAGTCTTTTTTTGTTTCTGATTTGCTAGAGTAAAGAGGCACATGTCTTCATGATTCTATTCTTCCATGAAACCTTCGCTTATCTTTCCTCAATATAAAGCATATTATCTATTCCATTTTCCATAAAAGTGGCTCGCTCTACGTCTTTTCTATGTGGAGTTGGATTTCCCAAGATTGTAAAGTTGAAGTTTCACTATTTGATGTTCAACGTGGAAGTTGGATTTCGATATAATGGTTAGCCAAATTTCAATTATTGAGAAAAGAAATTTAGTTGAACAAAGCTACAAATACATTTAATTTACACATCTCTCCTCATTGCATATAGTGTAATTCTTCAAAACATTATAAGAGTCCTAATATGCTTTCTAACATACCTAATTAGGAAAACATAACACCACACTCTCTATCAAAATTTTGATATGAAATCCACTAGATATTGAAAGACATCCCACTAAATAAAGTAACAAGAAGTACATATATATGAAACTCAAATCACATCACTATTTCTTACTCTCAAATAGAACAATACACTAAAAGCTTCAAACCCTTCCATTCACTAGAATAATACACTAAAAGCTTCAAACCCTTCCATACACTAAAGGCCCATACCCCTGCCTTATTATATAAGTGAAGAGAGTCTAGGATTTACAAAGATATAGCCCCAATGAAAAACTGGATCATTCTCGAAATAAGCCTAAACTCTAGATCTATTTTTGGCCTTTGGGACTAGCACCCTCAGCCTCCATGAAATAATTATTCTTAGGAAAGCGTGCCCAATAGATGAGAGTGAAATCAATCATGCATGTATCTCCCTTTTCTAGGTTTCTATACCTCATCTATGCTTGGAACCTTTGCACAAAGAAAAACACCATAATGAAACAAAACAATAGTCTACTTAATGTCACAAATAGAATGTATTCTAAAGGATGAAAAGGAAGTGTTGCTTGACATGTATGAAAATAGCTAAAAGTATAATGAACAAAATGTTGGCATGTGCCTTCTAACACTACATACATATCCACTGCAATTGTTTCTCCTAACACTACTATTGCACACAAACATGGTGCAAACCACAAGTTGATCCTCCTACATCTCGACCCTCCCCTCTACAACTAGGGGATTGATTAACCAATTGACCATCAATGATCATAAATAAATATGAATCTATTCCTTTTCTATAAGAAACAAAACAATCAATCAAATGAACACAAGAATTTTTACCCTCGAAACCAAAATAAACCAGCTTCAAAAGGGGCTTAGCCTTTCATTCAACCACCTCTAGTTACAATGCTAATCATTCTTCTCTCCTTGGCCAAAGGATCCATTGGGAGTTATTTATTTATTCATATCATTTTCATTACAGAATAACATAATCTCTCTCTCTCTCTCTCTCTCTCTCTCTCTCTCTCCCTTCATCCCTCCATATCTCTTCCCCCCACTCTCTCTCTCTCTCTCTGTGTGGGCCTTTGATAAAATATGCAAAGAAGATCAAGCTTTCTTTTCACCAGAGAAGGAAATAATTGAGATCTATGCCCAAGACATTGTCTCAAGTTTTGAGGAGTATGATAAGAGTATATTGAAGACTCTTTAAAATACTAAGAGGAAACTAGGGTTGAAGGGTTGAAAACTAGGGGATTTCAATAAGGGAGGATTAATTATTTTCTCCATAATATTGAAGATGCTATATTGGCAGATGTGGAGCCTTTAAATCTCCCCCCGACCTGGAGAAATTTGAGGACCAGGGAGGAGAAAATGGCTAAGAGGCTCAATATATTTCTAGTGTCTAAGCTAATCATGGTTTATCCTAAAAGAATTAGGTCTTGGGTAGAGTTTAGAAGAGACTCTGATCTTCTACCAATTCTCCTTCAAATAGAAAAGGAATAGGGAAATAATTTTATCCCTTTTAAATTTAATGCCCAATGGTTAAAATATGACGAGTTTACAATTCTTGTAACTTCTGAATGAGTAAGATTTGATCCCTTTGCAAGGGATCATCAAGTATTCTTGATCTAGTAGAACATTATTCATCTTCTTGATAACATTGCCCCTTTTACTTGGTGCTTCTTCATTGAGGGGATATTCCATGTGTCCTCTTCTTTGGTAACATGGGAAAAATCCTCCCATGTTTGGATTCAAAGCTTTCTTATTGTTCTATTTGGTTTGATAAACTTTCCTTTTCTCACTTTCACTTCAATTAGGTAGTGATAAGCCAAAACTATTACTTGCTCCATGTTCAGTCTAACAAGGAAAACTGAATCATATCTTTAAAAAACTTTGTTGATGACCTATTCTCCACAGTGACACAAGAACAAACGAAAGAGAAATAATTATGTTAGTTAATATAGATGCATGCATCTACTATAACCATGCCAAATTTCAGTGCATACAAGCACAAACTAAAAAGATTTCAACGTTGGCCCCATTCACAGGTCACTCTGCTTGGGGTAAAATTAAAGCATAATTTCCACTAATTGGTAAAGGGACAACCTTGAAAATCAATCAACACTTATTCTAGTAATCAACACTGGTCATGTGCCTATATCTAATTAGTCTTCTCTTTGGTCAAATTTTCCTTCTCAGTTCTCACATGACCATGTCTTCTTTGACCCCTTTTCATGACCTAACCTCGATAAATATTTATGGACTATATCACAAGTTTGTCAAAACACATTAATGCTCGTTAGACAAGTACTCAAAAAATTACACAAGCTTCGTCGGTTATTTGATCTTATCTTTGATTTTTGCTCTCATCTAAGCTATTTACCATATTCCACTTATTGGCCACCCAGTTACAAACCATTCACTTATGTGGGTATAATATGAGTAATATTTGAATCTTGAAACCCTCCCATACCGTCAAGGCATGCATCTAGTGCAACCATTTCAAATTTCAATGACTAAAGGAAAAATTTGAGAAACTTTCAACGTTGGCCCCATTAACTCGTTACTTTGCGGAGACGATGAGAATCAACACTTATTCTAGTAATTACCACTGGTCATGTGCCTATATATAATTGGTCTTCTCTTTGGTCACCTTTTCCTTCTCAGTTCTCACACACCCATTTCTTCTTTGACTTCTTTTCATGACCTAACCTCGATAAATATTTATGGTCATATCACAAGTTTGTCAAAACACATTAATGCTCGATAGACAAGTACTAGAAAAATTGCACAAGCTTCGTCGGTTATTTGATCTTATCTTTTATTTTTGCTCTCATCTAAGCTATTGACCATATTCCACTCATTGGCCACCCAATTACAGACCATTCGCTTATGTGGGTATAATATGAGTAATCTTTGAGTCTTGAAACCCTCCCATTCTGTCAAGGCATGCATCTAGTGCAACCATGCCAAATTTCAATGACTACATGAAAAGTTTGAGAAAATTTCAACGTTGGCCCTATTAACTGGTCACTTGGCAGGGTCGATGAGAATCAACACTTATTCTAGTAATCAACTCTGGTCATGTGCCTATATCTAACTGGTCTTCTCTTTGGTCACCTTTTCCTTCTTAGCTCTCACATGACCATGTCTTGTTTAACCCCTTTTCATGACCTAACCTCGATAAATATTTATGGACTATATCACAAGTTTGTCAAAACATATTAATGCTTGATAAACAAGTACTTGAAAAATTTCACAAGCTTCGTCGGTTATTTGATATTATCTTTGATTTTTGCTCTCATCTAAGCTATTCACCATATTCCACTTATTGGCCACCCAGTTACAAACCATTTGCTTATGTGGGTGTAATATGAGTAATATTTGAGTCTTGAAACCCTCCCATACCGTCAAGGCATGCATCTAGTGCAACCATGTCAAATTTCAATAACTACAGGAAAAGTTTGAGAAAATTTCAGTTGGCCCCATTAACTGGTCACTTTGCGGGGTCGACGAGAATCAACACTTATTCTAGTAATCAACACTATTCATGTGCCTATAGATAATTGGTCTTCTCTTTAGTCACCTTTTCCTTCTCAGTTCTCACACGACCATGTCTTGTTTGACCCATTTTCTTGACCTAACCTTGATAAATATTTATGGACTATATCACAAGTTTGTGAAAACTCATTAATGCTCGATATAGAAGTACTCGAAAAATTGCACAAGCTTCATCGATTATTTGATTTTTATCTCATCTAAGTTATTGACCATATTCCACTTATTGGCTACCTAGTTACAAACCATTCACTTATGTGGGTATAATATGAGTAATCTTTGAGTCTTGAAACCCTCCCATACCATCAAGGCATGCATCTAGTGCAACCATGTCAAATTTCAATTACTACAGGAAAAGTTTGAGAAAATTTCAATGTTGGCCCCATTAACTGGTCAATTTGCGGGGTCGACGAGAATCAACACTTATTCTAGTAATCAACACTGGTCATGTGCCTATATCTAATTGGTCTTCTCTTTGGTCACCTTTTCCTTCTCATTGCTCACACGACCATGTCTTCTTTGACCCATTTTCATGACCTAACGTCGATAAATATTTATGGACTATATCACAAGTTTCTCAAAACACATTAATGCTCGATAGACAAGTACTCGAAAAATTGCACAAGCTTCATTGGTTATTTGATCTTATCTTTGATTTTTGCTCTCATCTAAGCTATTGACCATATTCCACTTATTGGCCACCTAGTTACAGACGATTCGTTTATGTGGGTATAATATGAGTAATCTTTGAGTCTTGAAACCCTCCCATACCATCAAGACATGCATCTAATGCAACCATGTCAAATTTCAACGACTACAGGAAAAGTTTGAGAAAATTTCAATGTTGGCCCCATTAACTCATCACTTGGCAGGGTCGATGAGAATCAACACTTATTCTAGTAATCAACACTGGTCTTGTGCCTATATCTAATTGGTCTTCTCTTTGGTCAACTTTTCCTTCTCAGTTCTCACAGGACCATGTCTTCTTTGACCCCTTTTCATGACCTAACCTCGATAAATATTTATGGACTATATCACAAGTTTGTCAAAACACATTAATTCTCGATAGACAAGTACTCGAAAAATTGCACAAGCTTCATCAATTAATTGATCTTATCTTTGATTTTTGCTCTCATCTAAGCTATTGACCATATTCCACTTATTGGCTACCCAGTTACAACCCATTCTCTTATGTGGGTATAATATGGGTAATCTTTGAGTCTTGAAACCCTCCCATACCATCAAGGCATGCATCTAGTGCAACCATGTCAAATTTCAATTACTACAGAAAAAGTTTGAGAAAATTTTAATGTTGGCCCCATTAACTGGTCAATTTGCATGGTCGACGAGAATCAACACTTATTCTAGTAATCAACACTGGTCATGTGCCTATATCTAATTGGTCTTCTCTTTGGTCACCTTTTCCTTCTTAGTGCTCACACGCCCATGTCTTCTTTTACCCCTTTTCATGACCTAACGTTGGTAAATATTTATGGACTATATCACAAGTTTCTCAAAACACATTAATGTTCGATAGACAAGTACTTGGAAAATTACACAAGATTCGTCAGTTATTTGATCTTATCTTTGATTTTTTCTCTCATCTAAGCTATTGACCATATTCCACTTATTGGCCTCCCAGTTATAGACCATTCACTTATGTGGGTATAATATGAGTAATATTTGAGTCTTGAAACCCTCCCATATTGTTAAGGCATGCATCTAGTGCAACCATGTCAAATTTCAATGACTACAGGAAAAGGCTGAGAAAATTTCAACATTGGCCCCATTAATTGGTCACTTTCCAGGGTCAATGAGAATCAACACTTATTATAATAATCAACATTGGTCATGTGCCTATATCTAATTAGTCTTCTCATTGGTCACATTTTCTTTCTCAGTTCTCACACAACCATGTCTTCTTTGGCCCCTTTTCATGACCTAACCTCCATTACGAAAATATCTTCATTAATGAATTCCAGTGTTTTATAACAATTCATGTGCGTGTGCATGAATTCATAATTGCCATCTCATTTCGTTTTGGGATTTATCTCTATTTCGCCGTGCCTCTTTGATCATTTTTCGTGTTTGTATCACCAATATGCGTATTATTGTAATTAATTTAGGTTAGTTTATAGGTTAATTTAGTTTAGTTTGGTTTATAGGTTAATTTGGCTTGTCAATATTTGTTAATCAATTGTAAAACAATTGGAACTTTTCTCGAACAACCCTCCCATAAGTATTCAATTCTTAATATTTATTACAACAACAATTAACAACATGTAGCATAGGATATCAAAAAATGAAATAAAACTTAAAAACATGTAATTAACCCACATAAACATGATTTAAAGAGAATAATTCATACAAATTAAAATATCTAGTTACGTACTTCATCCAATGCAACATTTGTATCTTCTTCTTGATCATCCAGCTCGACATCTGTATCAACATCTGGTTCAGAAACAATGTTGAAAGGATTTATGATATCATCATTGCCATCAATGTCATTTTCGAGCATATCTTCATCGATATCATCATCAAGAACTGGTGCATTGTCTCCTACGCCTGGTTCATCTTCTCCGTCTTCTTCATATGTCGACCCATATTCTTCCTACTCTAGGTCTACATCATCTTCTACATCTACAATATACTTTACTGGCCTTCCTCTTGGATCATATCTAACAACAAATGATCAATCCCTCTTACTTGGAACCTTTGAGTAAAAGACTTGTTCACATTGACTTGGAAAAACATAACAGTCATTTGCTTTTTCAAAAACCATTGTTTTAATCATCGGAAATCCATTGGCATGTTGAATAACAGTTCTTCCCTCATAATGTTCATGCTTTCGTTACCTATACCATTTGACATTGAACACAACTAATTTGAAGGAATTAAAGTCACACACAATTATATCATTAAAAAACCCACAGTATCCATTTTCAGATTCTCGAGGACGTCTGTCACTCCTAGAGGAAACATTACTGACATAGAATACTGCAGTTATCCCACTATCAGAATTTTTCCTGGTTTCATCCAAGTGTTTGATGCGAAATTTACAACCATTGCACCACATAGCCTTGTGGTATTTCAACTGCAATATACCAAACATGTAAAAGATGCATTGTCAATTAATAATAAACAAATTTATATAACTTGGAAAATATAATATGAAAAAAACACACCTACAATCACATTAATATAATATAAAATAACTGAATAAAATGGGTGAATTTGCTTGCCTTTCCATCTTTCAAACAATATGCTAAATCTATTTCCCTCCGCGTAACATCAAAATCTCCATTAAAATGAGCTTCTCTAACAAATTCAAACAGTTCTTTCCACGACAACCTACCGCCATGACGTTGTTTACATCTATCAATCCATACCTTCATCCAGTCAAGATTGTTTGCAATGTATAAATGTTGTGCATCCCAATATTGAGCAACTGACCGATCAAAAAATCACAATTCACCAATATTAAATATTAGTTAAAACCATGGTAAATATTAATAAATGATGAAAGAATAAATATTAAATGAGTATGATCATATACACAAAAAAATGAAAAAATTATATTTATTACAAATATCCACAATTTAGTTACCTCTCACTTTCTTCATTGTACCTTTCCCCAACATTTGCTCCCCTTCAAATTTTTTGATGACGTTCACATCCCAAATGCAATCCACTACATGCATAGCTTGTGATGTCGATTTAAGAAGATACTGACTAATATACACCATGGATTCATATACCATATATCCCTCCAACATAGAACCCTTAGGACGTTCTCTTTGTCTAACCAAAGCCTTTAATGATTTCAAGTGCCTCTCCACCATCCACATTGACCTTGTGTGTACAAGTCCACACATTTCAATCTCCTCAACTTGGTGTATGAGGTAGTGTTCTTGTGCATTGAAAAATGCTGGAGATAGATACTTCTACATTTCACACATTAGCCGGGGAATTTCTCTCTTCTAATGCTTTATATCATCTTCATGGATTTCTTTCAATGACAACCATCTATAGATCATGATGCAAGAAAATAACATGTTTCAACAAAACATAATACATATTACATTACAAGTAAAACACATGTCATTAAGTACAACAAAAACTTGATTTTTTTTTTTGCATATATATTGCAGCTACTTACCTCATGTATTTTCCAAGATCATATATAACTTGTTTGACGTTGTTATCAAAGTCATTTGGGAGAGATAGAGGCAGAACATACTGTAACAATAAAAACAAATCGTTACTTGTTTCAAAACTAGAAAAAAAAATAAAAATCCCAAAAATGTATATGACCAATATATAAATATGAATACTAAAATTATTAATTACCTTAATGAAGGTATGCCAATCATGTGTTTACCCCACCAAATTCACCTTTCTTTGTTAAGATATTCTTTATTTTTGAACAAAAGCATGTGGGATATTTATTTCTTTGAATGACCTCTTTTACACCATTGCTTTGCTGCTATGTTAATAACCATGGAAGGTTATTTTGGTATCCATCGCTATTTGATTGGATCACACTTTGCATTGCATGATTGGCTTCCTGAATGTCATTACAAATTTTGACAATTTTTTCTTTATCCCTTCTGCCATTTATGATTCACCATAATGTTTCTGTCACATTCTTCCGTATATGCATTATATCAAACAAATGAACTATTTTAAGCTCCTCATAGTAAGGAAACCTCATAAATTGAGTGGGATAACATTTCATTCCTTGTGGAAGCCCATTATTACTACCTTCTTGACGACAACATTGATGAAGCATAAAAAAAATCAGAACACTATTTATCAAATGCGGTAAAATAAATTGAATATTTGAAATAAAATTTCAAAACATGATTCCATTTATGATACATAAATAAAATGCGTACCTCGAGGATTAATTCTGTCATATGCCAACTTCCATAGCCAAGGTGTCATTCTTTGTGGTTTTAGTCCAGTGTCTTGTTTCCCATTGGAAAGATCTTTTTCTGTAGTACGATACTTATGGTTCTTAGAGAGGAAGTGTCTATACTCATCAAACACCTCCTTTCCTAAACTTTTTGACTGACAAGATTTCATCTTAGGACCACAAACCGGACATGCAAATTTACCCTTTTTTTGAAGACCTGCAACAAATGGGTTAATGTGATTTGTTAATATATAAAAGGATTATTTAAACAACATGCATGATATATTCAATTAATTATATACTATTCAAGTGTGCAATATGGAACACTACATACCACAAAATGTGTTAGTCCCCGGGCATCATGAATTGTCCATAAAAGTATTCCACGACATTGAAATCTCTTCTGCCCTATTGGTTTATAGATGTCATAGATAGTGATGCCCTCCCATAACTTTAGTAGCTCATCGATAAGAGGCTCGATATACATGTTCATATCTTTAACTTGATACTTACCTAATTGTTTGAAATTACAAGAAATTACAATAAATTACAATAAATTACTACCATGGTATGTATATATACGTAAATAGATAAATAAAATATATTATGCAAAAAAAGAGAAAAATGAAAAATTTACATTCGAAAAATTAATGTAAACAAATACTTGGAACAATCATTGTCAACATTATGTGCTCCCTCTTTATTGACATCCAAGGAGGAATGTTATTGTTGATAACAAAAATATGCCACACTGAGTAAACAGACCGAAGCTCTCCAAATGGATTAACATCGTCAGTTGCCAATGGAATCCTAACATTACGAGGTTCATTTGTAAATTCTGGCCATTTTGCAACAATTTCCTTAAGTGCATAACCATCGACAGGCATTCGAAGAACGCCATCTTCAATTCTCTTTCGTGCATGGTAATCCATAAACTGTGCTATGCTTTGGCACCTGAACAAACACTCCAAACGTGGAATTATGAGAATATGTCGAAGAACCTTTTGAGGCACCATTTTTGTTACTTGATCGATTCAATATCTACTGATACCACATATCGAGCATTTTGTTTTCGACGCATGTTGTCCATAATATATAATATGATCATTAGGACATGCATCTATACTTTGATACTCCATTCCAATGACTTTCATAATGGCATGTAAATCTTGATATGTGCAAGGTAAAATATTTGACGAGGGTAACAAAAATTCACCTAGCAATCTAAAACATAAAAAATAGCTAGTTAATGTAAAGAATGGTAATTGTAAATATTGCATTTTTATTTTACACATTAATTAACACTAAAAAAAGGGGGAAAAAGTCAACCTTTATGTAGATGTGATGAAACATATTACATACCTTAAGATCTGTGTCATACAAGTGTTCGACAAATGATTCGTAACCTTTAAGTTCACCAATAGAAATTTAGTGGAGAGAAGATTTTCTCTTGACCCTTTATAAAGTCATTTGTTTTCCTTTTCAATCAGAGGTTCATCATAAATACCATCACTATTGTCCCCATGATTCTCATCTGGATGACCGAATAAGTCTTGGATCATTTGATTTGTCCCATCATCTTGAACTATGTTATTATTGTCATCTACTTCCAGATCATTAACTTGATCTTCATTATCCGCTTCATGTTCCTCATCTTGTCCAACATCATTTCTGCTACTACTTGACGCTGTCTGCAGAAAGTTAGGGGGCAAATCTAACTTTATAATTACAAACAATCATGCAAAATTAGTGCATGTATAAAATAATATAAAAGTTTGAGAATACAATCAATATTAAAACATATAATATATATATATATATATATATATATATATATAAATAATATATATAATTACCGTGGGATGATATTCATTTGATCCCTCGTCCATGTGCCCATATTTTCTACAATGTTTTTTAGCTGTTGCTATTAAAACTCTTTCGGGATGTCTAGTACAACAATTTTTCCAAGGGCAATAACATTTACTGTCACCCTTTTCACCCTTTTTAATTTTTTTCCCACCTCTAATTTTTTCTGACATTCTTCCCCACAGACATATACTAATGATTATCTTATAAAATTGAGTGGTGTATAATAGAATATCTATTATAACATATGAAAAAAAAACATGTTTTTTTGTTTGCCAAGAAGACCTTATACCCTTTTTGAATTGTCGTTGTTATAGCAAACTTGTCGCAACATCCGTAAAGTGCAACATATTTATAGATTTTATAACATCGCAATTCCGACAACAGTTGACCAAGTCAATGTTGACTTTGTAAAATAGTGGTTGACCATTGGGGGGGGGAAACCTAGTGTCCACACCGTCGTAAGAGAGACACACATTTGATGTTGTCGCAAGAGCAAAAACCTTTAGAAGACATCACTCTTGCGATGATTTGAAAAGTACGTCTTACGTGCGATGATATCGAGTAGGATGAAGAAAAAAACTTAAAATTTCCTCTATTTTTCAACAATATGGCCAATTTGGTCCATAACGTCGCAATTTTTCCAATATGTAGTAGTGGGAGAAAGGGGGTCTCCTTGGCATATGCCTTTGGTGGGAGAGAAGGGTTGGGAAGGCACACGATTAAGAAATATAGAGAAGAAGGCGGAGGTAGTGAGTTTCATAATCCAGTTTATCCAATCCTTGTCAAAGCCAAAGGCTGCAAGAATGAAGTTCATGTACTTCAAACTGAGTCGATCAAAAGATTTTGAGATATCTAGTTTAATGAGCATACCTAGGGTGTGAGTTGATTTGAGCGAGTGGATCACCTCGTGTGCCAGAATGATACTATCCATGATTTGGCACTCCTCCACATACCTTGATATCTCTTCGAGATGATGAAAGGAAGAATAGGCTTGAGCCATAGTGCTATGATTTTGGTGATAATCTTGTAGATTACATTGCAGAGTGTTATATGATGGAGCTACTTTGGATGGGTAACCCGATCTTCTTTTAGGATAAGAGTGAGGAAGGTGGCATTAAAGGCAGAGAGGACTTGCCTCAAGGATCAAGATTCTTCAACTAGATGCCAAACCTCTTCTCTGATCATTGGCCAACAATAGTGGAAGAAGTTCGATGTGAATCCATTGGGACCAGGTGCCTTGACTTGAGGCATTTCCTTTATCACTTGATCCACTTCTTCCTGTGTGATCGGTCTCATTAGAGTTAGGTTCTGTTCCAACGTAATGCGAGAAGGAATATGCTGAGTTATCTTATTAATTGCCTAGGTTCTATCCATTATGGGTTTTGATAGGAGGTCTTTATAATATCTTATTAGTTCAGTTTCTATGCCTACATGATCATAAATTTGATTTCCGTGAGCATCTTCGAGCTTGGTGATGCGGTTTATGTATCGTCGATGCACCATGGAATGATGGAAAATTTTTGTGTTTCTATCTCCTTCCTTAAGCCATTGTACTTTGGATTTCTATTTCCATAGTATTTCCTCATGTTTTTGTCATTCCTCAAGTTGTTGTTGGAGTGTTTATCCCTCCCGACTTGAAGCATCTGTGCGCTCATGCAATATGATTTCATGTTGGAGTTCTTCTAAGCAATGTTCTAATCCCCTTTTAGCCTGGAAGATGTTGCCAAAAACATTCTTGTTCCAGTCCCGTAGCTGCTTCTTGAAGTTCTTCAATCTTTTTTGGAAACAATACATGAGTGTATCATGAGAGATCTCAGCCTTTGCCCACCAAGTTTGGGAAAGTTCCTGAAAGTCAGGATGAATGAACCGATTTTTTTCAAAACAAAAAGGCTTGTAATTGGGCTTTGCTCCTGTGTCTAGCATAATTGAACTAGCCAGTGGTCTGAGCCTGATTATGGAAGAATGTTGGATTCTATCACTGGATCCTCCAACATAATGGAATTTTAGATAAGGAAGCAGTCCAATCTTCAAGCAATTTGATGGGGGCCAGATCTTTTGTTGGACCAAGTGAAGATCCCATTTCTAGTCTCTATGTCGATTATATTGAGTTGATCTACGAGTGTTCAAAACTTACTACTATCTTTCTCGAGTCGTTTCGTTCCTCCACTCTTTTCTTCCAGTGTGAGAATGATGTTAAAGTCTCCTCCTATTATCCAATGTGTTGGACCTATCAACCTGCCAAGAGAGGAGAGATTGTGCAAAAATAAGTTCTTTTCCTGAGTGCTTTGGGGTCTGTAAGCATTTGTGAGAATTCCCGGAGCCAAAGGCATGATAATGTACAGAGAGAGTGCCTACTATGGAAAATGGTTGGTCAATGATGATTATGGGTGGGTTCTAGAGAATAACTAAGCCTCCTGCTACACCATTGGAGTCATTGTGGTTACAGTGTCTCCAACATCTTTTAAACATTTCTTCAACTACTTCTCCCGCACATTTTGTTTCCTGTAAAAGGAGAATGTCTGAATCTTCTGTGAGTATACTGTTGTGAAGAATTATCTGTTTGGATCTTCCATTGAGTCCTCTGATATTCCATGTGATTATCTTCATCATAAAGAGTTTGGTGGGGATGAGAAGAAACCTTCTATGAGATGTTGGATCTATCTCGAGTTGAGCATATAAGTACCTACCTCTTTGATCAATTGATGTGTTGATTTTCATCCCCTCCGTTTTCCTTCTCGAGGAGTGCGTCTATGATCTGGACTCAGGTCATAGCTTGTGCCCAATCTAGAAGTGGCCCCTGCAGTTGAGTCAATGAAGACTTTATGAACCTTCTGTAGTTGTTCCATCGGGATGGATTGCAATTCCTTCTTGTTGAAATATTCCTCTAGTTTCTCCAGATCTATATCGGTAAGGTCCTGCTCGTCCAACTGCATAATCGTATCCCCCCCACGCTCAAATTTCTTCTCTTCATTCTTCCTAGTATGGGATCCTATATCCAGTATTTATCTAGAAGTAGCTCAGAGTGCTGCTTGGCCTCCCCTTTGTCGTTGCTTTAGATGTTCTTTTTGTGAAAATTTTCCACCTCCTCTGCCTCTAGGAGTTGATTTAATAGATTATAGGAATTGCTTGTGGAGATCTTCTTATTTCCTTCTTGAATGTGCTTCTATGGGGACTGTTTTCTTCGTCTAATGACCTCTGTGAAGCCATCTTACGATTTTCATTCCCCCATCGTTTGGGTCTGTGCATTGAGGGGACAATCACGAAAGAGGTTACCATGCTCATGAAATTTTTTGCAGTGAAAGGGTTCATGTGTTCATAGTCAATGGTCTGGATCTAGTCCTCATCTTGATATTCAATGGTGACCGAGCCTAACAATGCTTTAGAAATGTCCATGTAAACACAAGTATGTACATAGGAGGTCTACTTCCTTTGCTTTGTTGCCTCTAAGGATTTCACATACCTTCCCATGGTATTTCCAATACCCCTAAGAATCTCTTCAAGCCAGAAATCCTGGGGCAATGAGTAGAGGCTGATCCAGACTGGGGCAGTCACAAAGTCTTATTTCTTTGAGCTGAAGCGATCCGTCCAAAATTGAAGGAAAAGCCTTGTAGAGTTGTAAAAGTAGGGACCATTCTCAAAAAATCAATCCTTGTCCTCCATATTATAAAAGATGATCACGAAGAAACCCTTCAAACTGAGTTGGACATCATAACCCCCCTTAGGGTTCCACTGTGTTTTGATATAACACATGAGATCATGTTCTAAGGGCCATAGTCCCAGGAACTTCCCGATGAGGGCATGTTCTTCCATGAACTGAGTGTGCTCCCCCACCCTGGTTGAATTTATCACAAATCTTGGCGTGTTATCGGCTTGGGGAATGCATTTCCTAGGCTCCCAACTGTGAGACGCCTTTGGATGAGACCTGCTCGCTTCTACCTGCATATCCTTACCCAAGCCCTGCTAATTTAACAAGATCTGCTCGCGAAGATGGGATGATGGATCGAAGGCCGACCTCTTGGAACATGTTCCCGCTCGGTCATTTACGACGACATTCCGGTATGAGGGGGCTTGCACCCCCCCTCAGGGTCCATATCCGACATTGAGTTGGGCTGGTGTGGCTGAAATCTGCTAACGCCTCCTAAAATCACCTGAAAGTTGCAGGTTCAAGGGTTTGGCGTCATGCAAACCCTAGCTCTCATCTTCTTGTATCTCTATTGGAAAAGCATTTGTGAGACCCTCTTTGTTTTTATATTTAAATTTGAAGGACATGGGGGTGGACTTTGATCCACTTATGTGTGCACGGGTCACGATACCATTTAATATAGTATCTCTGGGTGCAACCACACATTCGATCACTAGCTCAAGGTGCCCCCATGGTTCCAGGTAAAGCCCTCATGGGAATTGAACCTTTCCCAATGGTGAAAAACTCCTCGCTTTCCACCATTGGATCCAACCCCTTTGGGTTTTTTTTTTATATATTTAAATATTAATATAAAATTAATTTAATTTAATATTCTTTTAACCTTAGCAAATTAATTATTTTCTTCACTAACCAAATCTAATACTTACGTTTCCTTATGAAGAGATTCATAAAGTTGGTGGTAGAGAAAAAAATCATAAAGTCATTTAAAGCAAAATGTGATATTAAATTCATTATTATTAATGATTTCTTTTTCATATTTAATAATTTGAATTTAATTACATAAATTTAATTAATTATAATTTTTAAATAATGATTTGTTTAAATATAACAATTATAAATTTAATTATGAACAATTATTATAAAGTTATCAATAAAATAAATGAAAAAATAACATTTCATAAGAATGATTATTCAAACTAGTTTTTTCACTCATTAACCAAATCCAATATTTGCATACATGTTGATACAAAAACAAATAAATGCAATACTTAGCATTATTTTTAATAGAAGATTAATAAAGTTAGTATTATAATAAAAGATTGCGAAATCATTTCATCTAAAATATATAGATAAAATTTATTATTATTCTTTATATTTAATATTTAAAATTTAATTAAAAATATTATAATAGTTGAATAATATAAATTAATAAAATCTTTGGAAAAATTAAAATATAATAAAATATAATAATTGAGATTTTAGTAAATAATCATATTATAATTTTGTCTTGTAATTTTTGAATAATAAAAATTAAAAAATTAATATTATTATTACATCATCATTATTATTAATGAGTAATTATATTGTAATGTTGTTATTACAATATATAAAAAAGACATACTTATTCAAATCATAGTAATTTCACTCATCATGTTTATGTATTTTTGTCGATAAACACATTTAATCAACATATTGTATCTTGCTAGACAACAAACAATTCACGTTGAAAAAGAATTAAACATTATATGACATTAATGGTTATAAGTCTTCGCAATCACAATCCAAATTAAACTATTTTATAAAAGTAAAGTTAAACATTAGATGACAACTGTAAATTTAAATGAGTGATACATCTTAAATTTAATTTAAAAACAAAAAGATCATTAATAATATTAATCATTAGCATATTCATAATACATTCAACAACAACATCAACATGATATGCAAAAACATAATATACATGAGCGATATACATATCAATATACCTGTCATCAAAATGAGTAAACATGTCATATATACATCTCAAGTAAAATAAAACAATCAATATACATGTCAAATAGTACCACTACTAGCTAGGTCCACCACCAAAGCCAGAGGCATCAATGCCTCTGTTACCAGAGGTAGAGGCTTGTGTATTGATACCTATGTCAAAAATCAATGGCGAAAGTATACTCTCATATGTCTCTCCACTAGGATCAAGTTGTGCAACACTAGATGTGAACATAGTGTCCACAACATCAATAGCTTGTGACACATGTGGAGGAGGAGGAGGAGGATCGGTGGATGTTGACACAAGTGGAGGAAAAGCAAGAGGATCGGTGGATGGTGACACAAGTGCAGGAGGAGGAGGACGAGGAGTGTTATGATCAAATGCCTTAAAAATGACAAAAAAACAATGGATGTAGTCCAATTCGCGGGGGGAACCTCCTTTTACAATATAACCAATTCAAAATACAGTATGCGATGAGATAAGATGATCCCAAGACTAGGTCACCTTGGTATGTATATATATATATATATATATATATATATATATAAGAGACAAAGGGTACAATTATAATGAAAGGGTGCAATGCAAGCTTCTAGTTGACCTACTAATATAACATTAGAAATGTAATAACTCAATATCTAGGGCTTTATAAGTGGTTTTATGATTAACATGAGGCTTTGTCTAGCGCTTAACATGCCCCTCCCCTTCAAACAAGTGTTTTCGTCAACACTTGACAACCATGAGTGTGTCTACATGAAGAAATCATCTTCCCATGTGGCCTCTTCCACTGGTGGGTTCTTCCATTTGACAAGGTACTCAATAATTGCCCAATTTCCCAGCTTCTTAATCCATGTTTCAAGGATTGTTTATGGCTCTAGTATGATTTTTCCTTCTCCATTGATCTTTGATAAAATAGTTTTCACTGGGATCTTGTCATTGATTATCTTTTTTAGGCAAGAAACATTGGAAGACTGGGTGTACACTTCCTAGTTTCAGATGAATATCATGGGCATGATCTTGAGCAGGTGGAAGACCCTTAGGCAACTCTCCAAATACATTGGAATGATTGTTGATAACTTTTCAGAGATCCATTGGAGCAGAGGATATATATGTTTAAACATCTAGTGAGCACAATTGTGCAATTACACCATGGTGTCCCCTTTTGATTAATGTTGTCATGCTATTAGAGCTTATCACTTTAGAGGGTTTCCCTTGTATACCTCTAAGCTCAATTTCCTTTCCTTTTGAGGAGAATCTCATGAAAACAATATTGAAAATTAAAGGCCATTGTTCCCAATGATTGTAAACATTGGACCCCTAATATAACATCAATACCACCCATTTGGATTGAAATCATAGGACTATCCAAGAAATAATCCCCCATATTGAATTTAATACTATGGCACTTCCCAAAACAATTTATGGTACCTCTATCTACAATCATTACTTGAAACTCTGTTGTTGTATATACAAAGCAATTGAGATCTTTTGCTAATTTGTAATTGATAAAGTGTTATTGGATAAATCCGTAAGTGCGGACACAAACCGATCTCCCTAGATCCACCTAGATTTAGAACAAAACAAGACAGAACAATACTCTTTCCCTAGATTCTAACCATTGAATGAACTAAGAGGCAAGAATAAGTTGCATACCTTATAATTGCTTCCGTTGGTCTTTGTTGCTCCCGCTTCGCTCCAATGCTCTCGTACAGTCAAGACCAAAACAGTACAAACCAAGTGGAGTAAAGAAAGCACAATATATTCAATAGTGAATCTATGTATATGATCAAGGAGTTATACAATAAAATAGAATTAGTTTTATGGGAAAGAGACATATTACTGTATCATATTAAATGTGAAAGAGAGATTACGACCGTTGCCTTGATGTCGTAAGGTCCCTTCCAACTGTCCTTCGTTCCCCACACACTTCTTGCTCCAAGGATTCTGAGGCCATAGATCTGATAGCTACTCACAATCTATCTTGACAAAGCAAATCTCAAAGCCACTCTAACCAAGCCAAAGCTAACAAAGCTCAAAAACAAGAAAGCTAACCCAAGCTCAAGCTAACTTTCTCCATGAGAACTCCTCTCCTTTTATAAGTTGAAGAGGATAAGGTGAGGAGGTTAGGATGATCCCACTAAATCATGAAATCGAGTAAGATCCAAACCATTCGGATGCCACCTCACCATAGAAGTTTCTCCTTCTAGAAGATTTGAGAAAACGCTCATTTTTCCCACGTGCTGGAATTCTTGCACCCTAGCTATAGAGCAACCTGCGAGGTGTTCACACCCTAGCTATAGTGCAACCTGCGAGAATGGGTCATTCTCGCATCCTGCCTATATAGCAACCTGCGAACTTTATTTTTTATAAGGTTTTTACATAGGAAAATGCAACTTCTTTTCTCAGGAAAAGTTCTTCTCCCTTCTCTCTTTAGGAACTCAGGCCACTGACCCCTTTGAAGGCAACAGATAGGTTTACATCATTAACGATCATAGGGATGATGAAAATAATGTGTAACAGAGAGCCCC
>JASDQU010193536.1:6388-19837 GCA_032191745.1 Picea mariana | reverse complement strand
TTTGCGAAAGGTTGTTCTTGGCATAAGGAAATAAAATAATGCATTGGTGATATTTTGTTGGAAAAGATATTATACGCATCATGGCTAGGTTTATTTCTCACCCTCACTTAAATTTATAAGAAAATTGGAATCTAAAGTTTTACTAGTGGAAACTCGTTTGCAAAAGACAAACATTCAAAACCAAACACAAAAAACAAACAGTATTTCGAATGCAATATTTCGAATGCAAATGCAATATATACCAATATTTCGACTGCAATATATACCAATATATAACAATATACCAATATTTCGAATGCAATATATAACAAACAGTATTTTGAATGCAATATATACCAAGCGCGAATGCCAACAAACAGTATTTCGAATGCAAATGCAATATATACCAATATTTCGAATGCAAACGAGAATGCGAATGCAATATTTCGAATGCAATATATACCAAACGCAAATGCAATATTTCATATGCAATGTGAATATATAACAATATTTCATATGCAATGTGAATATATAACAATATTTCATATGCAATATTTCGAATGCAAATATATAACAATATTTCATATGAAAATATATACCAATGCGAATATATAACAATGCAAATATATACCAATGCGAATATATAACTATGCAAATATATACCAATGTGAATATATAACTATGCAAATATATACCAATGCGAATATATAACAATATTTCATATGCAATATTTCGAACGCGAATGCAATATTTCGAATGCAAATATACCAATATATTTCGAACGTGAATGCAATATTTCGAATGCATATATTTCAAATGCAAATATACCAATATATTTCGAACGCGAATGCAATATTTTGAATGCATTATTTCAATGCAATATATACCAAACGTGAATATATAACAAACAGTATATAACCAAATGCGAATGTAAATTACCTCCACGTCCGTTGCATCCTCGGCGTCCACTGCTCCACTGCTCCCACGACCGCTGCGTCCTCGGCGTCCACTGCTCCACTGCTCGGCGTCCTCGGCGTCCACTGCTCCCATGACAGAGCCTCACAAAGCCCTCGACACAGAGCCTCACACAACCAAAAAAATTTCGAAATGTTCAAAATCGATGTGTGGCAATTATATAAAACATCTTTCGGCCAAACAATAGTTCGGACGAAAAAATAGTTTGGCCGAATAATCTTTCGGCCGAACTATTGTTCGGCCGAATTATCTTTTGGCCGAGATATGTTTCGGCCGAAAACTTATTGCTGGAAAGAAAATATTCGGCCGACCAAATTTCTACACGCAAATCGAGGGCCCGGTTATGGCTCCGTTCGATTTGATGTTTATGTTTTCGGCCGAACAATAGTTCGGCCGAAAATAATATATTTCGGCCGAAAAATATATTTAGTTTGGCCAAAAATATGTTTTTCGAAATTTTGGAGACCAGATTGTCACGAAAGTGTAACCCACCTTCGTGATTCCACCCCCATAGAAACAACAATTATCTTCACTTAAATGAGTTCAAAGATTCAATCCGTTTCTACATAGAATTCCTTCTATAATATGTTGGCCCTGAGGGCTTCTCAATATTCATTAACACTTTATAAGTTTTCAAAAACATTCTTGGGTCTATACAATGCTTGAAAAGCCAAAAAAAATTCCAATTCAAAGGAGCCTCTATTCTATTTTATACAAAAACTAGTAACTCCTAGTTGTCTTTTCTCCTTCTTCTTGAAGAGGCAGTTACAAAATTTTTCATATTCTATTTACTCATGACAAGTGGTATAAAGGATGAAATTTGAAGTTGTTAGGAAAAGGACGAAAGAAAAAAAGTCATTTTTCCTTTCCCTATGAACTTTTACTTCAGAGATAAGTTCTCCAAAACTCCAATTGGTTATATAGTGGCTTGATTATTGTGTATGGCACTTGTTCTAGTGTTTCTTCGATCATGGTGGTGTTGTAATAAAGGGATATCATATCCTTCTCCCATCTTTTTGTGTAATCCTATATCATAGTGTGAAGCTTCACTGACTGTAATAGATGTTGGTCAATGATATCGGTAGACACAAACGTTACCTCTTCTACTATCTGTCTCCTTCGATTCATGTTGTCTTAGATTTCATTCACTAATTCTTTTGTGACCAAATTCTTCCCTAGCTCATCTAATCTTGGGAGACACCAATTCCTTATCATCTCATGGGAATATTTTTGATTCCTTGAACATATCTTTATTTCCTTGGTCACTTCTTTATATTCCTTTTTCCCTACCTACTGGAAATGATATAATGCATACAGTTATGTTTTTCTTGCTCATTTTGAGGGTCTATATAGCTCCAGAGGTGCATCCAGATTCTTTTCTATCAAGGTATCAATGTCATCTATACCTTCACAGATAGTGTTGTATTGTGTCATTTGCATTTATATCCAGTTGTTTTGGTTAATAATTGTTGCAACAACATTTTGGAAGATATTTAGATTGGAATACATGTAAATTATGGCACCTTATAAGTCATTCCTTACTTTTTCTGCACTGGTCTTAAAGTTGAGAAGACTCATGTCATAAATATTTACTTGTTAGATCCTCTCTTCTAGCTCTCTTATCCTCACCTCTTTCTCTTCTTTCTGTTGGAATAGCCTCTTTATATTGTCTACGGTTGCATCCACACAAGAAAATCCTTCCCTAGTTGTTGCCACAGGGTCTTCCCTGACATCTCTCATGACAAGGAGTTGAGTAACCACTGACAAAGGGGATAATTCTATTGTTAGAACCTTTTTCACTCTTTATTGCATGATTCTCTAGGTTTTACTATTGTATATGAAAATTCGTAGATCCAATATTTCTGTTGACCAAAAAGGTTCCCAGGGCCCAAGGCCCGAACCACTACTTGTTGTTTCATCTACTGGATCTGTGGTGGATGTTCTAGGGATATCCAGGTCCATCGAGTGTGTGTCACCCTCTCTATCATCTACATTTTTCTTCTATATTTCTTCTTCATCATCTTTATCTGCTGCTTCTTTCTCTTCTAATTATATTTCCACTTTTGCTGCTTCAACTAGGTCCTTTTCTTTTTCTGTAGGAGCTTTTGCTTTGGATTTAGATTTCACCTTAGCTTAAGAGTTTTCTTCAACCTCAGATTTAGATTTCGCTTCATTTTCTTCCCTGGCCTTTTCTTTGTCAGCTTCTATTTTTTGTTTATTTTTTGTGTCATTCCTCCTTTTCAACACCTTATCTTTATCTCTTCTCCTTTTATTTGTTGGTGCTCCTTCCTCCTATTTTGCGGAGCATGAATGAGTTGAGATAGAGATGGGGGAAAATCTCTCAGTTTCATCTCATTCTACCTCTTTTATGGCCGCCTATCTTGCAACTTCTGCATATGTGATCCTTCCTTTTAGTTGGCCCCTCCTATTGAATATAAATTTGTCATAAGTGTTATCATTTTGATGCACCTCTTATTCTTCCAATAATTAAGTGGTGTACTCATATGTGATTCTCATGTTATTGAAGTGCTCTTTGACGATGTTCTTAGGGTTGTGTCTCCTGAATATTTCCTTTCCAAAGTGGTAGGAAAGTAAGATATCCACTTTTGTTTAAGATTTCTCGATGTTTTCAAAGAAACAATTGCCAATGTAAAGAGGTAGTGGATGAACCCCATGTATGATAGTTTGATATTCCACTTCCTGAAGCACAAGTTTGTAATGAAAAAATTCAGGGAGTAAATGGGGTGGTTTCATCGTACCATATATTATTATATAGGTATTGTGGTCCATTAAATGCTAGTCCCCAATCCTTCTTATGACTATTATGGCCTTGTCTTTCATACAAGGTGGAGAGGTGCAAAAACTAAATTCATACAATGGGGCAATGAAGTGTTCGCATATTCGTCAATATTTTTTTTGGTATTTGTGCTCCCAAAGAACCTTGCAGTATATGTGGATAGAAACATCACCGGGAAACCAAATACATCCCATGTTTGGGTACTTGTGAGCGATACACATTATGTCTAGAAGATATGAAGACATATGGAAACTAGGAAAGCTTCCTGGTTGTGCTTGTGTAACTGCAGAAATGGAAGCCTTGATATTTCTAGAAAATATGTTTTCACATTTGAATGATACCCCCACATCTGCACAAAAATAAATTAGGGGCATGTATGATAGGGGGAAATGAGTTGCATCTGGTTCCCTGTACAACCTGCACTACATGGATACCATATATTGTTAGGGTTTCCTCAAATTGGTCATTGGGTATCGACTCTTGGGCCAATATTTGAACTTTTTATCTACTTTATACCATGTGGGGAATAAATCCTTCGGTGTAAGATCCAAATCACTGAGGAGTTGACTATCTAGTATTTTGTTCCTAGATTCAATATGGTATCACTTAGCTAAATCATCGGACATGAATGAAGCTATAGGTTTTTTCTTTCATTATAGACAGATTGACTATTTATTTCTATGCTTGTCAAAATCCAAGAAATGGCGTCCCCACAAGGGAAAACTACCGGATGTGTTGCCACCCTGAAAAACTGTTGATTTTCTAATGTTCCTAAACACCCGGAGCTCAACTACTTCCTCTGCATCCACAAAGAAGTTTGATTTGTTAAACATATAATATACTTCTCCTCATTTTAAGGTTTCTCCATATTTATCTAGAAGTCCCAACATATCATCATATATGGTCCCGACACTTTCTGTCTCTATTGTTTGTTGGGAGATGCTAGATGGCTCAGCCCCCATTGCTTTCATCATTGTATTCTTTCATGGTGACATGTCTGAACTTGCAGACAGGATAAATTTAGATCATTTTATTTGGAAATAAAAATTAATGATCAGACAATTATAAGAATTATTGAAATTATCAAGACATGGCAAGCTTCTCCTTGTAAATGCCAAGTTAATAGTAGACAATGCTCAGTGCCAATTTGTGGTGAAACACTTAGGTACCATCCTGGAAAGGATAAATTGTAGCATAAGAATACAACTTCCTTAAAGTTAGTAACAAATCCTTCGATCATATCAGAGGAGTTAATAACAACTCCTCTAAGCACATCATGTAACATCTCGTTTTACCGATGACACTTATATTGACATATTCCTTGAGGAAAATTACGTGCAAGCGATTTGGTTATGGTACATTATGATTTCGTTTTGATTATGATTTATATATGATAAGGATGATGTATTGTGACTTATAGTAATTTTAGGTGTATATGTATTGAAAAATATTATTGACAAGTTCTCCTCAGTGTGCAGGACATATGATAAGTTATGCATGTTGACGACATCAATGGACTTCCTTGGACTACAGATTGAGTCAGGGAGTGGATTACATTTTGTTTAAATATTTAATTTTACATACATTTGATATATATATGGAGTTTGGCATTGTTTTTATCAGTGGATGTAGGCTTGGTGATGATTGTTAATCCGACTTGAATAAGGAGTAAAGGGGCCATGCACCAAAACCAAACATTTGAGGGAGATGTGTAGCAGTGTCCCTGTCACAGCCTACTAACACTCTTGTCGTGTCTTGAACTATCTAGGTTAACGATTACATAGTTCGATAGGTACATGATTTCATGAGGGTAAACTAATAGAGTCACTCACAAGGAAATCTAAAGGGCACACAATAAGGCAAAATCCTTATTCCATAGAAGCCCTTAGTCTCTTACAATGTCGAACGAGTGGAGTGTTGACTCCAAGGGTCAAAAAAAATTCCAAAACCAGTCAAAGGAGAGTTTCACCCTTAGATCACATAGGTGCGTCTTGAAGGGCACATCACGTAACTAAATTGTGATTCAATAAATCTAGATGAACTAGAGAACTTAATGAAATAATTAGACTTTGTTAGAACATAGTAATAATTAATTAGTAAATTATAAACCAGAAGCCTAAAAAGAGTCTAATCCTAAGTTTAAGACTAAGTCTAAGTCTAATTTCAAATGAGAGACTAAATCAAAATATTAAAGGAATTAAAGGAATTGAAATAAAATCAAACTCTAGAAAAAAATGAATATAAATTGAAAGGTGGGATAAAATGCACATGTGTGCATGAAATTAATTAAAGGGTTTTTTAAAATACAAAGAAATAAAACATGAGAGAATAGGTGTACACATAGAATAGTATCTTGAGTCAAACAACCACTAAGTTTAACTAGAAGAAGAATTCTAATCCAACTCTAACTAATATCTAGTTATGAGACACTCATTAAATGAAAAATTGGGGAACAAAAGGACAACCAAGAGAAAAAATAGGAACACGTTGTGAATGTGAGGGAAAATTGTTTTTTAAATAAATTAAAAAGGGTAATTACTTGTACAACTTGGGGAGAGTGAGACAAGTGTGTGGGTGAATAATCACTAATAAAATAATTAAAAAGTTGAACTACTTGTGCATGTGGACAAGTGTCAATGAGAAATTACTTATAAAAGAAATGGGGTGGAAGGGGAATAGATCATCAATTTGGATAGTACTGTTATGCTGCCAAAATTTATTTTGACTGTGTTTTACTTGTGAGAGTGGAGATTTCAAGCTTGAGAAGGAGTGAAATCTCTTCCTTGGGAGGAAAGCTTGAGAGATATTGTGTTCTTGTTTTTTTTCTTGGCCCCTCTATGGCTCAGGGGGCTAAGGGGGAAGAAGATTACCCTTGGCGTTGGATGGGAGGTACCGATGTAGTCACTGGATTGTAAAGGAAGAAGAAGGGACATTGTGCAATTTTAGTTAAAAATCATTATCAAGTTATCATAAATCTTGAGGATATGATATTTTAAATTTAACTATTGTTCAAGATTCCTTGCACATTGGAAGTTCTCCAATATTTATTGAATGTATTGACATTTACAGTAAATTCTATTTAGAAATCTTGTGTTGGATGTTATTATGAAATGTGAATAACCATTATATCAATTAAACCGATGAATCAATTGTTGGATAAGATGTTAATGTTGATTAATTGGGTTGGTTTTCATTGATTTCAACCCTTGAAGAAAGTCTGGTAGCAAATTCTGATAGAACAAAGGTTTGGGTAATGGACCCAAGTTTGTTTGATGGATAATGGTATGAGTTTTGATATCTTTTCAGGTAAAACTATTCTATATGGATAGTACATGTTATTCCATTTTTGGTGGTATGTGGAATGTCACATAACTCCTCACGGTTAGAGAGTTATGGCCATGTGAAGTTGGAAAACCTTCATGAGTCATCTAGAAGCCCCAAAAGGTCAAAGTAGTCATAGTGTTTGAAAAAGAAATTATTTAAATAATAAAGTTAATGGAGAACTCCCTAAAATAAGAAAAGTGAGATGCTACATGAAAGTATAAATAAGAGGAAAATCTCTCTCATTTAATCACACTTGAACCTATTGAATATCATTGAATATATATTTTTTCAAAGGTTATTTGGGAAGGTATTATTGATAGAGAAAAGTGTGGCAGAAAAAGTGCAGCAGGAAAACTATGGAAGAAAAAATGTGACAGGAAAAGTGCGGCAGAAAAAGTGTGGTAGGAAAAGTGCAACAGAAAAAGTGCGATTGAAAAATTGAGGTAGAAAAAATAATGAAAAAAAAGTGCGAAAGAAAAATTGTGCCAGAAAAAGTGTGAAAAAAAAACCACGGTAGAAAAAGTGCGGCAGAAAAAGTGCGATAGAAAAATCGTGGCAGAAAAAGTGCATAAGAAAATTCGCGGCAACAACATGGTTGGAGTCTATTTATGGGAGATATGGCATATCTTGTTTGAGGTATGTTTTGTGAGATAAAGTTTATCTCTTGAGATGGTATTGGATGTTCCGTATTGTTGCATATATCTGATTTGTTGAGGGATATAGTTGGTATTTTGTTGTTGGTATTTGGCATATGGGTATTGGTCTTTTGGTTGTGATGTGTTGCTAAACTTGCTGGTTTATCTTGAGGCTACATAACTGTGAGGTTGTGGCACATGGTCTAATGTAAGGGTTTATGGTATTTGGTTTATGGATAGAGTGATGAATTGTTAGATAAATTTTGATGGTTATATTGGTGTATTTCTTTGGTATATGGTTGAGGTACATGTTGAGTACATGGTTGAGACAAGTAGTTGATGAGTTGGCACATACATGAGGTGTATAGTTGATGAGTTGGCACATACATGAGGTGTATAGTTAATGATGTTGGTATATCTTGATGAGTCAAGGTTGATGCATGCTTGATGCATGGTACATGTTGGTTTAGGTTATTGGTATAGGTTGTTTGGTGCAGGTTGATTGGTACAGGTTGTTACAGGTTATTGGTATAGGTTCATAGTGACAGGTTGACAATGGCAGTGGTTGATTTAGTGACAGTGACAGGTTGTCTACATTTGACATTTATATTTCAGGGTGGTTGGATGGGGCAAGGACATGTGGTTGTAGCCACCTTCAGGTTGTAGCCTCCTTCTAGTTGTAGCCAGAGAATTGGGGAGTTGGAGCTTCCCTTAGGTTGCATCTTGATAAACTAGGGGGTTGCATCCTCCTTCCATTTGTAGCTGGAAAACAAAAGAAGTTGGTGCTTCTAATGAATGTAATTCTTCAAGACATATAAGAAAAAAAATTCTGTGGTTTTCTCTCGTTTTGGGTTTCCAAGTAAAAACACTAGTGTATTATGTATGTGTATGATTTCTCATTTGTTCATTGTTTATTTACTCTTCAATTATTGGATGATAATGCTACACTGGTATAACACTTGAATTATATGGTTAAAAAGGATTAAATCACTCTATTATTGATTCAAACCCCTCTCAGTATTCCAACAATTGGTATCAGAGCTGGTTCCTTCAGGAAACAGTTTAACCACTGGAAGGAGATCATGGATTATTATGATAATGGAGTACCAATGTTTAATAGTTAGAATGGTTTTAAGTATGAGATGTGGAGAAGAAGGAAGAAAGTATTTTTACAAGCACAGAGACATTATATTTGGCTATCAGTTGTTATAGGATATGATAGTTCAAAAAGGGAAAAGACTGCAGCCAAGAAGGAATTGAAGAAGAATAAAAAAAATAGCAATGGATTTCATGTGGAAATGATTACCTAATGTGGTAAGAGAAAAGGTTGGTAATTGTTCATCAATGAAAGAACTTTGGGATAAGTTACATGAGATATATTCTTCGCCCATTGCAGATTTAGAAAATGCCAAAGAATATGCAGATACAAATCAAGAATAATTATGTTCACCATGTCAACCAAATTCAGAACCTGAAGAGTACAAACTCACTAGAGAATTGATTAGTGTTTTAGATGAACTAAGAGAAGAAAAAAAGTCACTCAAGAAATAATTGATGAAACAAAAGGAAAGTGTTCATATTTTTGAAGAATCCCAACATGTCATCGAGAACTTAAGAACTCAGCTAGAATAAGTCAGAAAGATCGAAGAAAATCTTGAATATCAAAAGCAGTATTTGGAAGCCAACATAGAAGCACAGACGAAAGAAGCAGAAATGAGAGAGAAGATATCGACAGGTAATCTTAAGGAAAGAAATAACGATATAAACTAGGTTGAGGCAAAGTTTGCTCAATAAGAGAAAGGACTTGAAGAAGAAATAATCACATTAAAAATTCATCTTGAAGAAGAGAAAATAACTAAAGAAGTCATGAAGTCTTAGATAATAAAGAAAGAAGAAGAGGTTGAGAAGCTTGAAGAATAAGTTGTCACATTGAGAAGTAAAATAGTCAATCTCAAAAAAAACATTGAAGAGATAGAAACATCCACATTAGTTATAGATAATGAAGATAAACACTCTAGGTTGCTAGAAAAGAAGAATGAAGAAAATAGAAAGAGTTATGCATAATTACTCAAAGGAAGGAAACATGGTCAACCGAAATCTAAGAAAACTATTGAAGATACATATTCAAGAAGACCATCCATGTTCAAGCCACAAAGAATCTTCAATCACGATCATGAACAGTCAAGGAAAAAATTCAAAAGGACTGCGCCACAAAGAAGATCATTCACTCCCAGGTATGCAAATTTGTTTTATGGTCATTGTTTTTATTGTACTAACTTTGGACATAAGGTTGCAGATTGCAGGGATTATTAAAGAAATGTTCAAGAAATAAATGCCTATGTGGCCCCACGTAACATTGAATGTTACAAATGTCATAACTATGGACACATAGCTAGTGATTGTAAAAGAATGATCAATACTTCCATGAAAGAGAACACTGATATCAGATGTAAGAAAGTGTGGATAAGAAAACATGAAGAACGAGTGAACAAAGACCAGGTCCCAGAGATAGTATAGTGATAAATGGGTAAACATTATGGATAGTTGTGAAAGTAGAGTCTTGGACAGTATGGACGAGAGCATGGATGCATAGATTGGTTCAAAGAGTGGTTCAGAGACAAAGGAACATTATCGTAATGGATGATAATTACATAGGAAATGGCTTGAACAATGCTAATGGATTCCCAATTAACAGATATTTTTTGGACACATACAGTGCATATAGTGGTTAACATTCAAAACAAAGTAATGCTCAGAAACAACACTGAAAAAACTCCCTACAAGCTATGGAAAGGAAGACCAGAAAATGTGAAGCACTTTAGAGTATTTGGAAGAAAATGCTACATCAAAAGAGAAGATGGAAGAATGAGAAAGTTTGACTCTCGTGTGGACAAAGGAGTACTTGTTGGTTACTCAAGTACAAGGAAAGCATACAAGTGTTACAATTTGAGGTTGAACAAAGTTGTGGAAAACATCAATGTAAAAATTGATGAAACAAGTGGACGCAAATTAAAGGAAGAAGAAAATGAATCAATGGAACAAATTTACGAAGAAGAAACAAAAGATGAATAAGAAATAGAAGGGGAAGATGAAGATGATCAGACAGAAGTAGAAAAGTAAGATCAAGAAGTGCCTCCAAAGACACCTAGTAAATGATCACAAAAGAATCATCCTTAAGATCGGATTATTGAAAACAAATATGAAGGAGTTGAGACTAGAAGAAGAATCCATTCACCAGAACAAATGGACCCAACACTCTCATCTACTATTGAACCAAAACGTTTTAAAGAGGCCAACAAGGATGAATTTTGAAATAAGGAAATGGATGAAGAATTGGATCAAATAGAGAAGAATGACACTTGGGAATTGGTTCCAAGACCAAAGAATAAGAATGTGATTGACACAAAGTGGGTATTCAGAAATAAATTCAATGAAGATGGATAGGTTACAAGGAACAAATCTAGATTGGTATGTAAAGGATACACACAGGTTGAAGTAATCGACTTTGAAGAGACATTTGCTCCAGTTTCCAAAATGGAAGAAATCTGGTTGCTCCTAGCTTATGCATTCTCCAAGAATATTAAAGTGTATCAGATGGACGTGAAATCAACTTTTTTGAATGGGGAACTTGAAGAATAAGTCTACATTGAACAACAAGAAATATTCCAATTGTTAGAGAATGCATATTATGTGTGTAAATTGAAGAAGGCCTTCTATGGTCTAAAATAGGCTCCTAGAGCATGGTACTCTAGACTGAATAAATATCTATAGTAGGAAGGGTTCAGAAAAGGAAGTGCAGACAACAACCTCTACATCAAGGTAAATCAAAATAGTATTTTATTAATTGAAATTTATGTTGATGATATTATTTTTGGAAGTATTGATGACAGGTTAAGCCAAAAATTTGCAAAGGATATGCAGAATGAATTTCAAATGTCATTACTTGGAGAACTATCATTCTTCCTAGGTCTTCAGATACGTCAAAGCAACCAAGAAATTTTTATTTCTCAAACTAAGTATATCAGAGAAATTCTAAAGACGTTCAGAATGGAAGATTTCAAACCAGTTACCACTCCTATCCAAACCAGTTGCAAGTTGAGCAAAGATGACGATTCAAAGCCTACAAAATAGAGGAAATATAGGTCAATGATTGGTAGCTTACTATATGTGACAACATCTAGACCAGATGTAATGCAGGAATTTGGACAACTAGCATGATTTCAAGCAACACCAAATGAATCACATGTTTTAGCAGTGAAGAGGATTTTCAAATATCTAAAAGGAAAAAAAGAGTTTGGATTACGGTATCCAAAAATAAAGGGTCTATCACTTATTGCCTACAAAGATTAAGATTGGGAAGGTTGCATTGATGACCAACGAAACACCAATAGAGAATCTTTCTACTTGGGTGAGTGTTTAGTATCATGGTTAAGCAAGAAACAATCATCAATATCCTTATCTACAACCGAGGCATAGTATATTACAAAAACAACATGTTGTACACAGGTTCTATGGATGAAACAAACTATGGCAGATATACAGCTTGAGTATGATGAACCCATCCCAATCTATTGTGATAATACAAGTGCCATCGGTATCTCAAAGAACCCAGTAATGGACTCCAAGACAAAGCACATTCCAATAAAGTATCACTTTCTACGGGAACAAGTTGCAGAGAAGAATATCAGAGTTGAATATGTGGGCACAAAAGAATAAGTGGCAGACATATTTACAAAACTGCTTCCACGGGAAGCATTTAAGTATCTTATCCAGAGACTTAGAGTAATTTGTACTCCAAAATGAATTCTTTTGAGTGTTTATATTATATGTCTTAGATTTACGCGAGGAAGCACCATAAAGAGGACAATTCAAGTTGGGAGATCAGTTTCAGAAAGAGTTCAGTCAAGGGGAGTGTCCCCAAGGACATTTCAGTTAGGTGGAGAAGCCTTGGATGGAAAGATAAATTTTCCATTGGTGACAAAGGGGGAGAGATTTATCATACGCAGAACACAGAAGCATGGTTCTAGGGGGAGCGATGGTCAAAGGGGGAGCATGAGTGATATGACTTCAATATTGCATGATATCACTTCAGTATGCATCATAGTGTTGCCATCAATGCCAAAGAGGGATTTTCTTGATTAATTGGGTTGGTTTTCATTGATGTCAACCCTTGAATAAAGTCTGTTATAGAATTCTGGTAATACAAAGTTTTAAGTAAAGGACCCAAGTTTGTTTGATGGATAATGGTATGAGTTTTGATATATTCGTAGGTAATACTATTCTATATGGATAGTACATGTCATGCCATTTTCAGTGGTATGTGGAACATCACATAACTCCTCATGGTTAGAGAGTTATGGCCATGTGAAGTTGGAGAACCCTCATGAGTCATCTAGAAGCCCCAAAAGGTCAAAGTAGTCAAAGTGTTTGCAAAAGAAATTATTTAAATAATAAAGTTAATGGAGAACTCCCTAAAATAAGGAAAGTGGGATGCTACATGAAAGTATAAATAAGAGGAAAGGATCTCTCATTTAATCACACTTGAACCTATTGAATATATATTTTGTGAAAGGGTTTTTGGGTAGGTATTATTAATAGAGAAAAGTGCAGAAAAAAAAGTGCGACAGGAAAATTGCAACAGAAAAAGTGCAGAAGAAAAAGTGTGGTAGGAAAACTGCGACAGAAAAAGTGCGAAAGAAAAATCGCGGCATAAAAAGTGCATTAGAAAAATCGTAGAAG